>VTPC01001336.1:12584-104540 GCA_011009095.1 Ignelater luminosus
TGATAGTTTTCTAAGTAAACTCCCTATATTATTTCTCTTTGTTTTACATTTTTATCTTTATATTCTAGGGTGCATCAAATTCTAATACACCACCAAGTGTTAGTCATAATCGACCGAGACAGACATCAGAAGTTAATGTTCATATACACAATGTGCAACGACAGTCCAATAGACCACCACAAAGAAATTACTCAAATGCAGGTAGTAATCAAAGAAGTGGAAACTATCAAGAAAAAACATATAAACCACAAACTACCAATTATAATGGAGGACCACAACGCTGCAATAGTGTTCCAAACACTACTATTTACCATAATGTTGTAAAAGTTCCTCATGCACAGAAACCAGGTGGAGACGCTTCAAGACAAAATTTCCAAAAACACAGGCAAGCTACAAACAAACAAGGAACAGGAAATGGTCAGAATTCTAATGATAGGAAAATTATTATTGTAAGGAAAACTACTAAAAAGATTATTATAAACAATAATAAATAAATGAAAAATCAAGAAATGCTCACAAATATACATTAAATTAAGTTTTCTAATTACTACACAATATATAAACTTTATCAAATTCTTATATGGGGGTATCATGAAAATCAATAGTGTACCACTTACTATTCAATATCTTTCTGCAGCATCAACAATGAAAAATTAAACTTTTACACTAATTAAAACCTAGTTTCTTTTTAAAATTCAATTTTAAAAATTAAAAGTAGCAGTGAATATGGGTCAATGCCTGCATGGTAGACATAAACAAACGCTGACCTTCATAATTTCTTCCAATGTTAAAATTCCTATGTTCTCAGTTCTTAATATTTTAGAAACTTGTCGACCAGTAGAAGTTTGATACCTTTAAGGTTATTCATTTTTCAGAAAAAAAGTTTCTAGGAATTACCTACTATCATTAGTTTTCAACAGAAAATCTTATGGTGCACATATTGACATCAAATCCCAAAATAATACTCTATGTTGTGGTCTTTAGTTTAAGTTTATTTAGTATTATCTAATCTTTAATCTTTTAATTAGAAGGTAAGGCTTGTCCAATAAGTAGGGAGACTAACTTTCGGTTAACATTGTTATAATCAGTTTAAGACATACAATCTAGTTACACTGTGTAATTTTTTAAATAATCTTTTTAGTAATAGTATATGACAATAATTGACTTACTAATCAGCAGTTGTCAAAATGTCGCAGAAAGAAAGAGGAACACTTTCGAAACGCATTATCCAAATCTACAAAAATATTGCAAATCACAATAGGTTTAAAACTTCTTATTACTTGTAAAACAAGTAAATTCCGTAATCAATCATATACAAAGTTATGCAAAGATATGATACTTTAAGATGAGATAACTATAAAAAGATTTCTGACCGTCCATTGCCTGTGAGCACCACTAATAACGTTAAGAAAATTTGGTTGCGATTATTGAAAGTTTGTATAATATGAATTTCGGAACGCTAGACAGGTACGGCCCTCCTTATTGCCAAGAGTGCCCATTCATTTGCAAAATTTCATCCCCCAGATTGATTGCTGTAAATCCGTTTTGCCCTTTCTGTCAGTGGCTCTTGTACTACATAAGATTAAAATAATTTCAAAGGTTTCCAAGTTTATTACTCTATATATTGAATTCCTAAGCAAATTCCGATTTTTCTATATGTATGATATGGTTATTAGTGAATAAGATTAACCCCCGGTTGCATAAAGCGTTTTTAAGGTCATTATTACCTAATGCGATGTTAACCTTAAAATCCAATTTAAGTTGACATTAAATTCTACTACTTCTGATTTGTTAATGACATTTTTAACTTGACAACACAAAAACGCTTTATGCAACTGGGGGTAAAAGTTTAATAAACTGTCTAATCTTTATGTGTTTACTTTTATTATCCACATCGCACACAAATCCTTGCGTTACTTGTGGTGGTACTGTCGTCAAATAAAAAAAATCAAGCAGGCTTTTCAATTAACCCTTAACTTGATATAAATTATAAACAAATTTTTGGTCATAATATCTATAATATGAATTATTCAAAAATAAAAAATCAAAATTCTAACTTAATTATTCTTTGATTTTGTCAATAACTTGACAGTTCTATATTTTAGGATTTTTATCATACACCAACCTAAAACATGATACATGGCCTACTCGGTTTTTTTTTATTATTTCACCTTGCAGGTTTTTTACTTTTCAAGTGTCAAATGTTTAAAAACTTCCACAAATTAGTGGATTTATGAAGTATATAGGAGTAGTTGGCAGGGATTCAAATCACATTGTAGTAGTTTTAAGTGTCATTTTCAGAGAATGCCAAATTTTTAGAATAAGAAAAATGGTGTAAACAGAAAAGGAATTATTCTTAATAAAAGTCATCAAAAATATGTCATGAAGTTTTATACAGGGTGAATTATTTGAATTGAGTGGAATATCTTGAAAATAATGCATTTTCAAACAAATGTCTCAAGTTAGAGTTTCTTGGTTTCAAGGGGGAAACAAAATGGCGTTATTCACTTGTGATCTGGTGAATGATTTCAAGGTCAAATCAGGACCAACTTTTATTTTCTAAAATGGAAATATACCTATCTTTCTTTACAGAATATTGTTCTATGCTACAACAGAAACAACTTTTGCCTAAAACATTTTCTTATCCATAACTCTAACTTTTCTAATCGTTTTGTGAGATACATAAACAAAAAAATAATATACTTTAAGTCAAAAATGTAGGAGATGATAGGACATCAAAACATTGGTGTAAGTACTCCAAAAACGCTTAGTTTTTGAGATGCATGTGCTTCTATCAGATCTCCATCACCACCGATAAGGTAAATTATAACAACGTGTAAAATAGCAGACACCTCATAAACAACACAGTACAACCGGAATCCGCATCAGAAACACTAAAATAAAACTTATTAATACCCGAATCAGTATTAGAATCAGAATTAAAGAATCGTAATAGGAAACGGAATCAAATCATTTCTACCAGTTCTAAACTCTATCTATAAAAATATTAAATTTATTTGCTATTATTAGAAATCTTGTAATCGTCGACCCAAGTTGAGACAATAATCAGTCACTTGTATAGAATGTAGATTGGTCAATGGAGACCATGGTATTGTTTTCGAAGGCTGAAACCGAAAAAGAACAGTACCTACCATAGGTCCCAAAGCCAGTTGATTGTGATGCAAAGTACCGACCCCAAACAAAAAACGATCGCAAATTAGGCTCATTAGCAATCCTCCCCCCACTAGAGACGTTGTTATTCGACGTTAAATCTGACAAGTTTAAACGTCAGTTTATAAGTTTGAGGTTATTGAAATTTAAATTTTGAATAAAAGTAATTGTTGCAAATTGTAAATGTACTTCAATAGAATGGACTGTATAATTGAATCGAAAAATACTCGTGAATATTGTAAATGCAAAAGACGTTTATTTAAATGTCGCCGAGGAAGAGCCAAGGGTTGCTGTTACATTCCTTGCACACCCTTTACTTGTATGTTCGGCCATCCTCGACAATCATCGTAAAAATCAATACCAAATGTAATATTCTCTTAATATACTCCCCCCGTTGAACACTGTTCAACTTACTGAGATGAATAATAACAATAAACAAAACACATAAATTGTCCATGGTAAAACAAAAAGAAGAAAACAAAAACTAAACAAACAAATACATAATACAAGATAAACAAGATAAACATAACAATGACATATAGTCAGTTTGAAAGATTCACATTGTATCATTGTCCATTAGGATGCAGTGGTAATGGGCATATTTTTGCAGTAGGTCTTCTGAGCAGTCCTTTTGTTGTTTTCACGGTTACTACGCGCACTACACCGTCTTCACCGGAATGCACTTTCACCACTCTGCCCAGGACTCAGTTGATTGGCGGCAGATTATCGTGTTTTATTACCACCAATGTCCCTTCCTTAATCTGTGATGTATCTGTCTTCCATTTCTTACGTCGTTGTAGTTGAGACAGGTATTCTTTCGACCAACGGTTCCAAAAACTTTGGTGTAATTGTTGAAGTAGCTGCAATCGGCACAACCTCCCTGTTGGCTGGCCCATGACATTGGGATCCGGAATTGACGATAGTGGCCTCCTAATTAAAAAGTGAGATGGGGTCAAAGGTTGGAGATCGTTGGGATCGGCGAACAATGGATGTAGTTGGCGAGAGTTTAAGGTTGCTTCAATTTGTACAAGCATAGTGTTAAACTCTTCATATGTTAATTTTGTGTCCTTAAGTATTATAAATAAATGGTGTTTAGCACTTTTCACAGCCGATTCCCATAACCCTCCAAAATGTGCAGCGCTTGGTGGATTAAAATGCCAAATAATACTTTAGTCTGCGCAGTGTTTAATTATATTGTCGGAACTGTTGGTAAAAAATGTTTTTAAACTTCTTAATTCTCGGTCTGCACCTGTAAAATTAGTACCATTATCCGAATATATGTGACCTGGTCTACCACGTCTTGAAGTAAACCTTCGTAAAACTGATATAAAAGATTTTGTCGTTAGATCTGTAACTAACTCTAAATGGACGGCCTTACTGGAAAAGCATATAAATAGGCAAATGTATCTGTTACGACATAATGAATTGTATGTTTTTGTAAATTGATTTCATTGTATAGTAAAAAATATTAAGTTAAGAAACGATTTCATTTATTGCACATTACACTTGTGTTTTATTCTCCCCCATCTTGCGTACATATATATTAGAGTAAGTTTGGTTGCCTATCTTAACATTAGCGGTTTACGCTAACAGTATCCTTTGATAAGTTTACATCCACGATCCTTGCGATCTCTTAAAGAGAAAGGACCCGCATAATCAAGCCCAGATATATAAAAGGGATGCATTGCTGTTATCCTATGTTCTGGAAGGTCTGCCATGAATGGAATAAGCGGTTTAGGTTGTATTCTAAAACAATCAATGCAATTCCTTACTACCCGTTTGGCAGCACACATACCACCTGTAGGCTAATACCTTTGCCGAACAGTGACTAACAGCAATTGCGGTCCTGCATGCAGTAAGGCCTTGTGCTCGTATGTGAAAGTGAGTTTGGTAAGATAATGCTTACCGCACAACACTAGAGGATGCTTCGCTTGAAAGGGTAATTGCGAATGTTTCAATCTAGCTCCAATCCTTAATAAACCTTCAGCATCGATGAAGGGCGTCAATCCCATTAAATTATGTTTTTTATTAAAAACGTGATTACATGTTAATAATTTTATTTCATTGAAAATGTGTCAGCTTGCGCCAACTTAACTATGCGGTTCATACTACGTTTTAATTCAACTGCCGTCAAAACCCCGTATACTCTAGCTGCTTTGGGTTTCCTAGAATTTGTAATAAACCTTAAGCAGTATGCCATGACATGTTTTAAATTAGTTAAATTGGAGAATGACTCAAATTGAAAATTGCTTATGGTATTTGTACATGCGTTTACCGAGACTCGCATTTCCGGGACTTGCACAAAATTGCGTGGAAGTAATTGCTCTGGAAAATCGATACTACTTTCTGAAAACCATGGTGGGCCAAGCTACCATAATTTTAAAGTTACAAGCTTATCAGGATATACCCCCCAAGACCCTATATCTGCTGGATTCTCTTTAGTATTAATGTAATGCCACTGATTTACTTGCGAAATTGATTGAATTTCAGAAATTCTATTTGCTACAAATATTTGCAATAATTTAGGTTCTGTTTTGATCCAATGTAAGACTATTTGAGGATCGCTCCACAAAATACATCTTGCCTCAAGGGAAAGTGCCTTAGTGACCCGTCGTAATAGTCTCGCTAACAAAAGTGCACTACACAGCTCCAGCCTCGGTATAGTATTCTGTTTAAGAGGCGCAACATTAGTTTTTGCGCATAAAAGATTTACCTGAACCTCGTTATTTGCATATACACTGCGTAAATAAATGCATGCTGCATAAATTTCCTGAGATGCATCGCAAAACCCGTGTAGTTCGACTTGGATAGCATCATTTATAACCGCATGGCGTTTTATGCATAATTGGTTCAATGTGGGAATAGTACTTCTAAAGTGCAACCATCTCTCTGTTAAGTCCGGGGAAACATTTTCATTTCAGTCTAAATTCGCTGACCACAGTTTCTGAATCAAAATTTTAGCCAATACAACGCAAGGGCTAACTAGTCGTAGCGAATCGTAAATCTTTGAAATATCTGATAGTATATGGTATTTCTCTTTGAAATAGTTTGAGATGGTAACAATTTAGGTACTGGATATGTAATAATATCTAGCCTGCTGTTCCACACAATGCCTAATGTCTTATTGCCTTCGTTGTCTCCTAACGCTAAAGTGCTAAATGGTTCGTCTTCAACTTGGAGATGTTTGGTTATATTTGGATTATTAGAATTCCACTTTCGCAAATTAAATTGAGCTGACCTTAAAAAAATCGAATTAAAACCCGTGATCAAATCATCACATAGAAATCCCTTAGAATAATATTCGATGCGATTGGGAATTTAGTTTGAAATTCGTACGCTAATCGTCTTAAACACCTCATTGCCAGAAATGGAACAGATGCGGTTTCGTACGTAACTGTATTTAGAGTATACACCGATATTTCCTTATTTGGCGAATCTCTCCATAAAATGTTTTGAAGATACCGATCTTCCGAATGAATTAAGATCTGTCGATACATCTTAGCTATGTCTGCTACAACGATAAATTGGTATTGCCTAAAACGTAATAAGATTTCGAAAATATCATTCTGAATTGCGGGACCAGAATACTGAATATCATTCAAAGACCAACCTGAGTCTGTCCTACATGAACCATCGAAAACCACCCTCAATTTAGTAGTTAAACTGTCTTGCTTGAATACTCCGTGATGCGGAAGAAAATAGTTAAGACTATTGTTGCTAAATTGATGCGACAACGACATGTGACCTAATTTTAAATATTCAGACATAAAATCAGTATACTGGTCTTGAAATGAAGGATTAGAATTCACTTTGCGCTCTAGCTGTAATAATCGTTTTGTTGCTATTCTTTTCGAATCGCCTAGGTTAGGGTAAATGTTTTAATGGAATGCGGACGATGAACCGTCCTTCACTATCTCTTAATGTGTTTTCCGCGAAATGCTTTTCGCATGCTTGATCATCACTAAATAAAATTGCATATTCTTCACATTCTTCCACACCCAAAATTTCGTTAAATCAAACTCCTTAACCTCATTACTTTTTGAAAAACAACAAATTGCCTTTTCCGTGGGTTCATTTATTGCCCCAGCAATTAACCACCCAAATACTGAATTCTGTAAAACTGGTAACGATCTTTGCAATTGGATTCTTTCCTTTCGGATTAAATCCCAAAAATGTGCTCCCCCTATTAGTAAATCGATATTACCTGATTTATTAAAGCTTGGATCGGCTAACTTCACATTGTTTGGAATATTCCACTCACTGGCATCAAAATTACATGAAGGTAACATCTCGGTAATCTTTGGTAAAATGAAGCATGTTACCGTTAGGCTAAAATTGTTGAAACGCGATCTAATAGTTATGTTACATTTTGAGGTTAGGTTTGAGCTGACTGAATTTACTCCCACTATCAATATATTTGCTGGTTCTTGTTTCAATTTAAATAAAATTTGATTGCGAACCACTATCTAAAAGAATTCTCGCATTGCATAATTCCTTCTGTGCATTATAAACCGATACTACTGCAGTAGATAATAACACATACAGCATAAAACTATATGAGGAAAGTGCAACTTGCGACGCTTCATCGGAAATTAAGAGATTAGTACTCGATTGATCTGCAACCAAATGTAATAAAGAATTGTGTCTTTTATTACACATTTTACAAGAACCCGCTTTGCAATTCTTAGCTATATGATTAGTGCAGAGACAGTTGATACAAAGCTTTAATTCTTTGACTTTACTTGTTCGCGCACCTGCATCTAACGTCACTTATAAATTGGGCGATCGCCCTTGCAAAAATTACATTTTATATTTGAAGACACTAGTGACACGTGTTTTATACCTAATTGTTTTCCCCTAAATTGTTGTTGAGGCTTAATCAAATGGTTTCGTTCTAATGTCTCTAATAAATCCGCCCTAGATCTTAAAAATTGTTTCATATCATCTAGCGTTGGAAACTCTGTCAATCTTATGTTTCTCCTATTAATGAACCATTGATTTATCTAATTTTGAAATAATAATGTAAATGATTAACAAATCCCAGTGTTTAGTGGACTGTTTTAACGTTTCTAGTGCATGTAAATGTTTTTGGATATTGTCACTTAAATTTCTTATAGCCATGGCATTTTCCTTAACTAGTGCTTCTAATTCGAAAATTGATTTGATATGATTATGCACTAAAAGCTTAGAATGATTGAAACGTTCATATAGCAAGTCCCACGCCACACTGTAGTTATGTTATTATCTGAAAATTCTAAAGATTCAATAACTCTTTTTGCCTCCCCTTCCAGTGAAGCCCTTAAACAATGATATTTTTGAATGGCATTAATGGAGTTATTTAAATGGATTAACGACTCAAATGTATCTTTATACTCTAACCACTTTGTATAATTACCATTATATTTTGACAAATCGATAATAGGTAATTTTATGTTTTGAACCGGTTGAATTGATTGATTGACTTGAATGGCCTGATTAGCACTTGCTTCGTTTTTACTGCAAGTTGTTTTTAAAATTAAATTTATAATGGCTAAGGTCGACGTATATAACGTACTAAAATTGTCCCTTTCTAAATATTTCTCTTCCAGTAATGATTCGTCACATTTAGATTCTATTTCTGTCTGAACTTCTTCAAACTCATTGTATATACTGGCCATGCTGTCACCCTTAACCTCTAATTAACTAATAGATTTTTGAGAAATTTCTTGCCTTCTTTCAAATGTTTCAGTTAATGGTTCCAGAAATTTAACAATGTGCGATAATTTACGTTTAACTATACCTCTTTTACGGTTTAATTGTGTTGTTTCCGTTACTTCTGTCAGTCTTTACCAAAGGTCACGTGCACAATTGAAAATATTAAATGTATATAAAAAATTGTATGTAATAATTGCAAAAGCAAAAATAACTGTCCCCTATATTATGGTTTTTTAACAAATTTCAAGAAATTGAATGCGAAAAATGCTAAACACACCTTAATAAACAAAACACCGTGTATCTAAACCTCACTGTGCTTAAATACAAATTAAAAGTATTACAGGAAAGAAAAGATGGACTCACCCTTTGTAATTGCACGTGGTCGTGACAAAATCGCCAATAGTTCCCGCTGGTAAATGCTGCTATCCGGCTCGAAGGGACAAATTTAATGTTGCAAATTGTAAATGTACTTCAATAATGGACTGTATAATTGAATCGAAAAATACTCGTAAATCGTAAATGTAAAAGATGTTTATTTAAATGTTAATTGTTGACACGTCTAAGTGTGCCTGTATTCGACGGCTGTCGAGGGTTGCTGTTACATGTTACTTGTATGTTCGGCCATCCTCGACAATCATCACAAAAATCAATACCAAATGTAATATTCTCTTAACAGTAATTATAAATGCATTGTTGCGTATTATTCATGATTCTTTGCAAAATTTGTATGAGCATGAGTACTTTCTATCTCCTAGATATCATTTTCATCACTTTCACGATTATTTTTTCTAAATTGCTGTAAAAAAGATTTTGTAGTGGTTGTGTAACCGTTTTTTTTTTGAATAAGCTGGGTTAACCGAAATAACTCTGCTGTTATGTAATTTGTATCGTCATGTAACGTAAATCTGCGTTACAGTAATAATATGACTAAACAACTAGGATTTCAAGGTCCTAGGCCAGCTAAACTCAGGGGGTAGGCTATGGGTGCGGGACGGCTAAGATTATACTTACAATAAAACACCTGATATTAGTTTACCAAATACGTATATTGAAATAAACAAGGCTGGTAAAAATTACAAAGTAAAGGTTTATTCTTGAAGTAACCAGTAAAACAGATTTCAACGGAAACAAGATTAAATGGAATAATGATCGATAAGTTTATACTTAAAATACAAAAAAATTATATGAATTTAAAACAATAAATCGATTATGAATAAAAAAACTACTAGAGGTACCCGTAGTTACAGAATTTGAAACGAAATTTAGAATACAGGATCCTTACTTTAAAAAAACAATGCAATCAAAAAATGTACTAAAAGGACTAATTATAAACAGGAAAATGAATAAACCAAATGCAAAGCAACATTAAAAAATAAGAAAATAATAGCAAAAATATATGATACAAAAATTATCAAAGCAAAATATAAACGTATAACCCAAGTTATCTGTACTCACACACACAACAAATAATCTCAAGTTGTTTCAAGGCAAAAGGAAAAAATTTAACACATCGGAGTACTGCTAGAAACAAACTCCGATATCGCAAAATTAAAAAAATTGAAAGGAAAATTTAATTAAATGAGAAGTCTGAAAAAGAACTTAAAATTATTTAGGTGCACTGAAACTTAATAAACATAAAAAACAAATTAAAAAATTAACAATTGGATAATAATTGAAGTAATGAATCAGTCTTACCACAAGATGCAGGAAGCAGCTTTCGATCGAAATTGCTTGCTCAATTGTCAAAGGAACTTTAGTAAATATCGGGTGTCTCACACGGAAGAAAGATGATATACCGTACAATTAATCATGTGGCGGGCTAATAACCACAAAAAGACCGTTACAAACAAATCAGAAATAAAGAGTCAAGTCCCCAAAAATGCGTTCAATATGCAGAAGGGATTTTTAAAATTACGTTTTCTGACGGGGAGAAAATCGTTATTGAGCTCAATTTGTGATCGTTTTTAGTTTGGTGTCGGTACTTTCTTTCATATTAACTGGCTTTGGTTTTTCTCCGAAGTCCGTAAATAATAGCATGCTGTGAAAGGTAGGTCATCCTATACGTTTCTTCCAACAAATTCGATGTAATGCCAGTTAATACCGAAAAATACGCGCCTTCAAAACGTGTTTAAAATCACATTCAAGACTACCGATTTTTTTAACAACTTTTAACAATTTTTTGATTTCCAATATAAATGATTATAGTTGAGCCAGCTACCACACAGAAAACGTTGCGTAACCGGATTCGGCTACGCTCTGCAAAAATTTTTGTAGCCGGGGCCGGTCATGGAGGCATCGCTTTTTTTTAAATTGATTTATTCCATGCACTGCAAAAAAATCAGTAACGTTGTCTAATCAAGACTCCTAAATTCTGCAAGTACTAAATTTTCTTAAGTCGTAGTCGTAGATAAGATATGTATAAACTTTGAATGTGGAATATAAGCATCCAAGATAAGCTTGTACGAATTGTATTTGGCAATAATGATTCTTGATTATCTTTCTCGTTATTTGTTGTGTACTTGTTGAAGTAGACGGATCATACGAATTTCAGTTTTAATCAAGAAAACATGTTCACGTTATTGAAGAAAGAAAACATGTTAAAGTTATTGACGAAAGACAAGATGTTAAAGTTATTGAAGAAAGAAACAATGAGTCTCAAGAAATCTGGATCACAGCAAGTAAGTTTCTTTTGACATATATTAATGTTAAGATCAATATTGTAAGGCAGTAACTAGACGTATAGCAAGAATAAAACGAGTGAAGCTGGATGAGCTGATACAAGGGCGACATATTGGATTACATCCATTCAGGTTTAGCCGTTTAGGTTTCTGCTAAATTGCAAGTATTGCAAAGTGCTTTTGATGCAAAAATAGAATTTTTAAGCACGTTTTTGAATGCAGTTAAGTTTTCTTTTATTTTTATTATTACTTTTGTTTTCAAAGCTTTTAAAACTTGTTTGGAAATACTGAGATATTTAATTGCATCACATTTATACAGGGACGTAACCAGATCATATTTTTAAAGCGGATCCAAGAAGGGCCTCTAAGTTTTTAGGTAGACCTAAAACAATTTGTTTTCCATTTGTTGCATATACTTTACAGAATCTATAAAAATATTGTACCTAAACTATTGTAGTAGTTCTTTGGAGTTTCTTGGCCTTCAAGTTTCTCATAGCACATATTTCTTTTGCGATGTGCTTATACAAGGTGTCTCATTTTTAAGCTGCGATATAGTTCTTTCATAATTCTGTAATTTTTAAAAAATTTTGCCTGTCACTGAACTCCTGGCTAATTTATGAACAAAATTAAAGTAGATCCTAGACAATACTACAAGGGATAGATGCGTATCTTACTGGCGAAATATTTTAGTAACAAAGTAAGTAACTCTTATACTTTGGAAAAAACTAAATTTTAATTTGCAGGCATGGCGGTATTTACAAATTTAATAAAATGAAAGTAAATTTTTATTTTAATTTTAGTAAATAATTTCAAAAAACATCATCTTTTGCAATGATTTACAAAATTTGTGGAATAATAATGGAATAATTTAAATTAATCTGTAATATAGAAAAAGGGAAAATCATCAAGAGTAATATAACTTGAAGGTACAATCAAAGACATAATTAAATGCAGTAAAAGGTAAACTCCCTTCATTTAAAATAATCTTTCATTTCGGTTACACTTCAACACATATATGTATAAGTGATTTTAACTACTCAGTGAAGTGAATATCAGTTATCACAGAAAAATCTCGATACCTGATAATTATAATCTATGAACATTAAAGATAATAATGTTTTGCGTATTTATTTCTTATTTATTTATTCCTTAATATTTTATACTTGTTTTGCAACTTTTTTTATTATCTAAATTGCGGACCTTTTTGAATATACAGCGCGATATCTCAGGAACAGGGTACGAATGCGGATTTTAAAATTCTGAAAACTTTGTTATAAATGTATAAGGTAGGGGCACATATTTTGTGATAAAAAGTTTTTAAATTAAATATCTACCTAACTTATTTTTTTATGAAATACCCTACCTTTTGTTTTAATTCGATGTTTGGAATTGGCAACATATTTGTGATACTTTTCCTTATAACTGCTACCAACCTATCTGGTTTATTTTGCGGGAAAATAATAATTTTTATAAATTTAACACAAAGATGTAAAAGGTTGTATTCTGTAGAGATAATAAGCAAATTCTTCTACATTTCTGGAAGGTGTATCGTAGACTACACTTTTTAAATGTCCCCAAAGAAAGTAGTCTAAAGGAGTTAAATCCAGAGAACAACTGGCACCAATATGGAACATTTACTAGGTCCCTAGTATGTCTTGATATTGTTTTATTAAATGCCATTTTTCTAATGGGAGAGTATGGACACACTTGTCAAACAAGAGTTAGGGTGTACAGGAAAGAAGAAAAATTTTAAGAGTAAATCCTTATTCTATCCTTTGCACTCGCCGTACGAGTAGAGAGCTAACGTATATTTTTGTCTCTCTTCTATGACAAGTGTGTTCACACTTTACCCATTTAAAAAATGACATTTAATAAAACAATATCAAGGCACACTAAGTGTTCCAGATCTCTCAGCTGCTACTGGTAGTGAAATAGCTTCAGCAATTTACGAAACTTGGTAAACTTGGGACTTAATGGAGAAGGTATACAAGCATTTTGTTTTGATACCACTGCCTCAAATACAGGAAGAATTAAATAAAGTGCTTGTACGCTATTAGAACAAAAATTGTTATGAAGTACATTACTTTTTGGATGTCGTCATCATATTTTGGAAATAGTATATTGGCAGCAGTTTTTGCAAAAAAGCAAATTTACCATTGCAGGACCAGACATTTCGTTATTCAGAAGATTTTGAAATAATTGGCCTAACATAAATGTTCCGAATTTCGTTCCAAATGTGGAAAATGATGAAATTAAAGAACTCCTGGCTAATTTATGAACAAAATTAAAGTAGATCCTAGACAATACTGAAAGGGATAGATGCATATCTTGCTGTCGAAATATTTCAGTAACAAAATAAGTAACTTTTAAGCATTGGAAGAAACTAAATTTAAATTTGCAGGTATGGCGGTATTTAAAAATTTAATAAAATGAAAGTAAATTTTTATTTTAATTTTAGTAAATAATTGCAAAAAACTCCGTCTTCTGCAATCATTTACAAAATTTGTAGAATGATAATGGAATAATTGAAATCAATCCGTAATATAGCAAAAGGGAAAATCATCAAGAGTAATATAACTTGAAGGTGCAATAAAAGACATAATTAAATGCAGTAAAAGATAAACTGCTTTATTTAACATAATCTTTCATTTCGATTACTCTTACAACACATATAATTGACTGTAGCTACGGTAGCTACTCAGTGAAGTGAGTAACAGTTATCACAGAAAAATCTCGATACCTGATAATTATAATCTATGAACATTAAAGATAATAAATGTTTTGCGTATCTATTTTTTGTTTATTTATTCCTTAATAGTTTATAATTTTTTACAACTTCTTTTATTAGCTAAATTACGGCCGTTTTTGAATATACAGTGTCTTCAGCGAGGAATGGGACAACGCGATATCTCGGGATACGAATGCAGATTTTAAAATTCAGAAAACTTTGTTATAAATGTAAGATAGGGGCACATATTTTGTCATAAAAAGCTTTTAAACTAAATGCGGCACCGCCAGGTGGCGCTACCTAACTTGTTTTTTTAAAGGAATACCCTACTTTTTATTCGACTTTTGGAATTTGCAACATATTTGTGATAACTTTCCTCATAACTGCTACCAACCTATCTGGTTTAGTTTGCGGAAAAATAATAATGATGTAGAAGATTGTATTCTGTAGAGATCATAAACAAATTCTTCTACATTTTTGGAAGGTGTATCGTAAACTACGAGGGCGGTTCAGTAAGTACCCGTGTTTGACGACAGAAGGCGTTCCTGAGGGAAGTTGGTGTTATCATCGTGTGCTGCCATCTATCAAACGACGGTATAACAAATTGCAGACTGATTGATAGGTTAGTTTGGATTTGACAGCCATTTGAGTAAGACGTGTTTCGTGATTTTAGCTAAGATGGAAAAAGAGCAGTATCGTTCGGTAATTCGCTTTCTGTTTTTGGATGGGAAAAAATGCGAGGAGATAAAAGCAAAGTTGGATGCTGTTTATGGGGACACTTCGCCATCTATAACCACAGTTAGATATTGGTTCAACGAATTTAAACGTGGGCGAACATCCGTTTTTGATGAGGAGCGACCAGGACGCCCGGCAGACGTGGTTACCGAGGAAATCATTCAAAAAGTCCACGACATGATTCTCGCTGATCGACGAACGAAAGTGCGTGAAGTAGCAGAGGCCGTAGGTGTGTCGACCGGAACGGCAATTAATATTTTACATGATAAGTTGGCGATGGGTGCCGCGATTGCTAACGGTGGACAACAAGCGGATGCGTCTGTTAACTTCGAAGCAGTGTTTGGAGCAATTTAAGCGAAATCCGAAGGAGTCTTTGCGTCGAGTTGTCACCGTTGATGAAACCTGGATTCATCATTACACACCAGAAACTAAGCAACAATCAAAACAATGGATTTCTCCCGGTGAATCTGCTCCAAAGAAGGCGAAGATGGTTCCATCGGCCGGAAAGGTCATGGCGACGATTTTTTGGGATGCGAACGGCGTCATCCTCATGGATTTTTTAGAAAAAGGAAGAACGATCACTGGACAATACTACAGTGAGTTATTAGACAGCTTCGACAAAAAATTGAAGGAGACACGGCCGCATTTGGCTGTTTCACCACGACAACGCACCAGCACATTCATCCGGAGTTGTCGCCGCCAAACTGCATGAATTGCGTTATGAATTGCTGCCGCACCCCCCGTATTCACCCGATCTGGCTCCCTGCGACTTTTTCTTGTTTCCTAACATGAAGAAATGGCTCGCGGGAAAAAAATTTAGCTCAAACGAGGAAGTCATCGCCGAGATAGAGGCGTATTTTGGAGAGTTCGACAAATCCTATTTTTTGGAGGGGTTAAAAAAACGGCAGGAACGTTGGGAGAAGTGTATATTTCTAAAAGGAGACTATGTTGAAAAATAAAAAAAAAATTTTTGAAAAAAATTGTCTTCATTTCTAACACGGGTACTTATTGAACCGCCCTCGTACACTTTTTAAATGTCCCCAAAGAAAGTAGTCTAAAGGAATTATATCCGGAGAACGAGCTGATCATCTAATAGAACCATTAGTAACTATCCATCGTCTCGGAAATACCCTAATACATCAGCTACCTCTTTTGCTTGAGAATGTTAATTTAAATTTGCAGCAGGTGATGTATTATCAACAAGACGGCGCCCCTACTCATAACAGTAACATCTGAACAGGGTATTTCCAAATGATGAAATTAAAGAATTTTTGGCGATAGTATAGAAATTACTTTGAAAAACATGCATGATGCTATTTTTAAAATACTTCTTTGAGAAGACTGTCGTGAACTGGTGGACCTTGTAATAATTTTCCTAGGCAGCATTCCCCCGGCGGAATAAAGTTTAAAAAGCCAAGCCCATACCACTTAGACTAGATGGATGACAAAAGTCAACTATTCTTTAAAAATTGTTTTATTTCGAAATGAATTAAATTTAACAAACTTTTCCAAATAACATGTTTCATTGTAAAACGCTACGTAAAATTCTGGATTTATGGATCAGAAGCAATATCTGTTCCTTTATTGGACATTAAGTTCTTACGAGAATTAGAGCAGTATAAACAAATATTTGGAAAATTTGTGAAACATCTGTATTATTTGTCTGATGAATGTGTTACATTCGCACTACTTGACGAATCCATTAGCATAGATACAAAACTGCAGATGGCCCAAAAAATGTTAGAAACACATCTAGAGGACGAACACCGTGATATGGAAAACAATCTTAAGAAATTGTTATTGCAGACAGAAGTATCTCAATTATTACAAAATTCTGATGAGGATATGTTGATAAAATTAGTTAGTTACAAGTCAATGAATTGACTTTGAAGGTATGAAATTGACAATTTTCTACACTTACATCCCTCCAAATGGATTACTTCAAATGAGTATAACCAAGGAAGGCTTGTGATTAGAGAATTAAAAGTTGTAAATGATTCCACTGAGAGGGGCATAAAATTAATTCAAGAATTTAGCGATAAAGTTACAATTAAAGACTAGGATTAGAAACAGCTTTTATTACAAGTAAGTTACAGTATTTTCTAATTTTACATTTCATCAATAAATTTGCTGTTTTGCTTTTGCAGACTATCCAGGATTACTGAAATAAATATCCTCATCAACCAGGAAAATTTTAGAAAATCCTTTTGACAGCTAAATTTTAACTTGTGATCAAGAGCTAGTTTTAAGATTTTGTATTTTCAAATAAATGATTAATAAACACATTTTTAGAATTTATTTGGTATGATAACCAAAATGCACAGTAATAGTTATTTATATAACAAGTGTGTAAAGTGAAGTTTTTTGAATGAGTAGGAAGTTTATGGCACTCGCTGTCGTAAAGTCTACGAATTCAAAAAACAAACTTTATACTCGAGTTGTATACAATTTTGCACGACCGTATTTTAAAGAAAATAATAAAGAAAAACCATTAACGGTAGATTAAAAAATGAAGTTGGCCAAGATCATAGGAACGCATAATGATTTCATTACGACATCGATACGGCCATTATAACATCGATAAGTCAAATTAATTGCCAACTTTTGACATTGACAACTAGTTGTAGAGCGCCAACTTTACAGGCGGCCGTGCAAAAAATTAATTATTTGGCCCAATATTGCCCTCAAATTAGTTTAATGTTCCATAAAAAATTAATTTTTATTTATGAAAACTTAAAAGCCCCGAGCGCAACGTGTTAATATTTTTCACCTAAGCTTAAATTTGGTGAAGATTGCTTTTAGATGTAACGGAACAAAATTCCACCTGGCACTCTGTTAGGGTTTGAAATACTTTATCTTTATTAATACTTTAATGTAATCATAATACCTACCGTTGTTGTTGGTGGTATGTGAGACACTATGTACATGAGAATGACTTGAAGAAAGTGACATCTAAGATGGCGATGATTTTTGTTATTAAATTAAGTTAATTAAACAAAATCCAAGAAGTTTTTTATTTCTTCAACCCAAAATATTAAGACACTCCCAAGTCCCCAAATACTAAATCTTTAAAAATAAGTGGTACCCTGGTATACATACCTACCATGTAAACTATAAATAAGTTCAACAATGCAATTTTATTGTAACAAATCAATAAATCAAACATAGCAAACAAAAAACATGAACACAATCCATGACAAAATTCTTTTGAGAATGACAACACAGCACTTGGGAAGATGAGAGCACATGGATCATCCCCACTTACTCGACACTGACACACTACACTAGCACTTCCACTTCCTAATGGCTTGGGAGGAACTAAAAACGTAAACGAGGCATGTGCATAAAGAGACATTTGTTGATTCGTTTAGTATCGTCAGGAAGTAGATATTATAAGGGAAAAAAATGGCTTGCCTGTCTAAGTAAATATTTGATCTCCAAAACCGGCAACTTTTTTCAATTCAACCAACTCTATGATTAAATCCCAGAGGTACATTGTGATAGTTATTTAAGTAAATTCCCTACATCATTTGAACTATATTTCACTTTATTTTACATTTTTACCTTTATATTGCAGGGTCCTTCAAATTCTAAGAGATCAGCAAGTGTTAATCATAATAGACAGAGACAAACAGCAGGAGTTAATGTTTATCTAGCAGTCAATGTGCAACAACAATCCAATAAACCACCACGAAGAAATTACTCAAGTGCAGGTAATAATCAAAGAAGTGGAAACTATCAACGAAAAACAAATAAACCACGAACTACCTATTCAAAGCAAAATTTGCAAAAACCCAGGCAAGCTACAAACAAAAAAGGAACAGGAAATGGTCGGAATTCTAATAATAAGAAAGCTATTATGGTAAAGCGAACTACTAAAACGATTACTAAGTATAAACAAAAATAAACGAAAGCTTAAGAAATGTTCACAAATATACATTAAATTAAGTTTTACTAATAATACCTACACGATATAAACTTTAACAAAATCTTATAGGGAGTATCATGAAAATCAATATATGTGTACCACTTACTAGGTATTTAAAAATAGTGGTAGGCACTATAGTTCCTATATCTCTTCCTGCAGAATCAACAATAAAAAATGAAACTTTTACCCTAATTAAAACTAGTTTCCTATACCTTATAGCGTATTTTAGCTTACTAAGGAGGGTATTTTATAGAAATCCATTTGTTAAAAACAGATTCCTAAAAATTAAATAGACCATTTAATTTTGTTTGTTATTCTGAACAATCTAATTTAATAATTGTTCAGATTTTGTTAAAAACTTATTCCCTTATACTTAAGGCCCATTTACAACCACTTCGAAAGCGGCGTCCAATTCTGAATTGTGTCGATTAACCAATTTTCGTTATTTACAATTACAACTTCAAGAATGAATGCCATCTCTTACAAATAGAGTATTGGTCGCATTCGTAAGACTCAACGGTTACCGCTACGCTACCTTTCCAACTGTTGGCGTCTTACGAATACAAACATTAGAGCAGAATCATTATATCATGCGCAGACGTTAAATTTGCTGTTTCCGCCAGTAAACTCAACAGTTCTCGCAAATGTAGCGTACTTTAAAAGTGCTACAAAACATGGCCGACCGCTCCTAAAGTAGCGATAAAGTAGCGCTGCATTCCTAAGACAAATCAGTAACTGTTCCGCAACTGTTGAGTCTTACGAATGCGACCATTAATTCGCTAGCTTTCATTATTACTGGCATAACCTTTTGATGTTATTTAAATTGTGTTTAAGTAGAATTGGATGTACCCAGTATCTTCTTGCTTTGCGTTAGTTGCGTTTTATATTACCAATCTGGTATTGTCTCTTTAACACCAACACACAAGCTAAATTACCTAATAAGGCAACTAACATTCATAATTATAGTGTAACCTACAGCGCGACTAACCTCAGAAAAGCCCCGGAAAATATGCGAACTAATTTCAATAACAAACAACGTCGAGCAATCAGGAGCGCAATTTTACTCGAGTACACTAACTGACAGAAAGTTGTCTCAAATCCCTTACATGTTATTGGCGATGTTTTAGTTTTATTTAAATTTCCCGCCGAAAGATTTTTGGATGTGAGTGTACTTGGTCAACATATAGCTACCCCGTACTCACCCACTCAGGGCTTTTCTGAGGTTGATTGAGCTGTACAAAAGGCATTTAAAACGAACATTTCAAAAAAATTTTAATTTCACATTTATCTGGAGTTGTAGTAACTAAATATTTTTGTTTTTATTTTAATTGCAAAATCCATTTTCAGGTTCGCAGCTTTTTACAAATAAAAAAAGGTAATAAAAACCAATTTTGCGACTTTTTGGGTTACAACAGAATTACAATCAAAATCAGGCAAATAAAAACAATCTAAGGTAAACTGTGCATGTGTTATCAAAGCTGAATTTAATTAAAACTTGAAGTGGAGATTTGCAGTTGGCATGCTTCAACTTCGCTATCGAAGTCAAAGTTTAGCCAAGTCGACAGCGAATTGTTAATGTAAACATCTACCACTGATGCCATATACTTAACACGAAATTCAAACTTCGCGGTTGAAGTGTGCCGTTAGCGAATTGGTTGTAAATGTGCCTTAATTAATAAGATGTTCAAGACAATTCAAGAATCAAAATGGCTGAAAGACCCAAGAATAAGAATTTTGATGAATTGGGTTTTCAGTTATAAAAGACTGTGACAGTAACTGAAGATGGAAAATTTCATTTAAATAATACAATCTTTTATGAGATTATTTCTTTGAAGGTTAAGGTTAGGTTTTTCATCCATCTACTTCTGGACAAAAATTGGAGTGGAAAACAAAATGTAGGGGAAGTGATCCAACTGATTCTGTAAGGTATAAACTGTGGTGGGGGCAATTCTAGCAATGTGACAGTTAGTATTAATTGAAAAAACAAATGCTAACATGATGAACAACATCCTAGCATTTATTTTTTTTCTAATCAAAATTATTCTATACGTACATTAGACTTGAACGTACTTAAGCATCTCACAATTCCCTGTGCCACCTATTTGCCCTCACATACTTCAAGTTAAATAAAAATTATTGTAATAAACTATTTAAGATTTAAATAATAAAGGAAAAATCAAGTTTAACAGCTTTGCGCATGTGCATTCATAATGCCTAAATTGTTGACATTGTTGACATTGTTGACATCAATAAGGTCATGTCAACAATTCTTATTGTTGACATGTCAACAATGAATTATTGACGTCGACATTGTTGAAACGCACATCACTGGTTATAACAGAATTACATTCACAAACAGGCAAATAAAAGCAATCCAAGCTTTAAATAAGGCAAACTGCGCATGTGTCAAAGTTGAATTTAATTGCAACTTGAAGTGGAGATTCGCAGTTTGCATGCTTCAACTTTGCTGTCGAAGTCGAAGTTTAGCCAATTCGACAGCGAATTTTTAATGTAAACACCTACCGGTAATGCCATATACTTAACACAAAATTCAGACTGTGCAGTTGAAGTGTGGCGTTAGCGAATTGGTTGTAAATGGGCCTTTAGAGTAGTACACCCTTTGAAAGTGACTGCTAAACATAATTGCACCAATCTAGTTGTATTTGTTTCTCGCTGAAAAACTGTATTTAGATTTTAAGTACCACAAATTCAATTTCAATTAATAATTACACACTTAAATTATTATTGACTTTTATGTTTCAGAGTCTTCTAAAAATCCTTATAAAAATAACTTTGCTGTCAGAAGATTTTTTCTGATTTGTCTAATTATTAAATGTATTTTATTTAATGTACAGGAGATTTCAATTTTGCCATAGGTATATAGTACTGTGCAAAAACAACTAACTTTATTTAATTAATTAGTCCTTAACATGATTTGAAACTTTACAGTTATATCACAAACTTTGCAAGAATAGAATATTAAAGTTCTGCTCTTTTTGAATCCATCTTTAAAATCGTTTTTAATATAAACTGATTTTAGCTAAGAACAGTTTTAAACAAGTATACCAGTGAAGTTAGATATAGAATTAAAAGTCTATTTGAAGGTTAAAATAGGCGGTGAATAACAGAAAATCTTAAAAATGATTTAAAAAAATTAAAAGTAGCAGTAAATATATGGACCAATGCCTGTGGTAAACATAAACAAACTCTGACCCTCATAATTTCTTCCAATGTTAAAACTCCTATGTTCTGAGTTCTCAATATTTTAGAAACTTGTCAACCAGTAGAAGTTTGATACCTTTAAGGTTATTCATTTTTCAGAAAAAAAAGTTTCTAAGAATTACCTAGCTACTATCATTAGTTTTCAACAGAGAATTTTATGGTGCACATATTGACATCGAATCCCAAAATAACACTCTATGTTGTGGTCTTTAGTTTAAGTTTGTTTAGTATTATCTAATCTTTAGTAGTTTAATCTTTTAATTAGAAGGTAAAGGTGCTGTAGTGAAGCATAGGCAGATACTATCAAATATATAGTATATCATAGTTTAAGTTATGGGAAACCATGTAAAAATAAATAAATAGTTAACAATAAATAATTTAAAAAGATATTGACTGAGTAGTGAACAATACCTCCTACCGGTAACGTCTTTCCTATGTAGATAGCATGTATTGTTCGCTCACAGTTGATAAATCTTTGTCCAAAAAATTGTACTATAAGATTAAAATAAAAATAATTTTAAATGTTTTCAAGTTTATTACTTTACATATTGAATCCCCAAGCAAATTCCAATTTTTCTATATGTATGATATGGTTATATTCAGACATTGGAAAGTTACTCTAAAAAAGTAATTAGTTACAGTTACAGTTACCTTATCAAAAAATGTAATTAGTTACAGTTACAGTTACTTGATTTTAAAATGTAACTAGTTACCATTACAGTTCCTGCAAATATGTAACTAAGTTACTTTACCGTTACTGTCAGTTACTTTGATTCTATAAAGAAAATAAAGAAAAACTTCTTAGAACCCATCAGAATTCAAGGTGATTCTAATTAATTTTTCTTTGTATAAGCTTACTGTACAACTCTTAGAATTACACAATATGAAAACATGTATTTTCTGATCATCAAAACTAAATTTGAAAATCGATTATTCAAGTAACGCAAAAGTAACGACCTGAAGTCGTTACCGTTACACGCTTTTTGTAATTAGTTACAATTACTTTACTGTGTCTTTATAAAGTAACGCGTTAGCTTTAGCGTTACTGAAAACTGTAATTATTTACAAGTAACGCGTTACATGTAACGCGTTACTTCCAATGTCTGGTTATATTTACTTTAATTCTCAACCCGCGGTTGCAAAAAGCGTTTTAAAGTCGTTATTACCTAATGTGATGTTAACCTTAAAATCCAATAGATCGTATTAGTAATTGCAAAGCATGTTGGGAAATCCGACCCCATGCATAACGATACCTTCTTTACCGACCTATCTATAGATTTAAAAACAATTGAATATTTTAATTTTTCAATTTCTAATATCAAAAAATATGTTAAAAATATATCCCATTTAAATTAGAAAAAATGAAGGGAGAGATTTAGCTGATTCAATACATTTGGAAAGCACAGAAATAAGGTATTTTCAGACAGACAAAATTTTATGAACTTCCCTATTACTGTTGTACAGTGAGAGCAACAAAAAACCAAGTCAAAGATACCCTTGAAATTTTAAAGATTGGTGTATGTCAGTACTTTTAGTTTACCTTGCCATGCTTTATATTGCTCCAACAAGAAATAACTAAACACAAGAAATAAATAACTACACACAAGGAATAACGTTAA
Organism: Ignelater luminosus; assembly: GCA_011009095.1. Classification (NCBI taxonomy): domain Eukaryota; kingdom Metazoa; phylum Arthropoda; class Insecta; order Coleoptera; family Elateridae; genus Ignelater; species Ignelater luminosus. The sequence goes on from VTPC01001336.1 coordinate 36,360, forward strand.
TTTAATAATTGGTCACAAGAAATAACTATACATAACTTGCATACAACACACTGTTCATAAACTAGACAAAAAACCATGTGCGAATACGTCCGATTTTAAAGCATTTCACTGCCGCGCTTTCACGCACGTATTACTTAATCTCAAAATCTTGTCCTATGATTTTAATAAGCCAGCGCTTTTTTCTCGACAACACGCCAAAATCTTATATAAGCATTTGCATTATATTTAGTTCAAGTTATTTGTAGTGTAGGCTCTATAGTTTCAAATTGAAGGTTTTGTGGTCTCCATATAAGAAATGCATACAATCGTTGCTCCCGCCAACGTTGATTATCTATATGTCTAATAGGTGGCTCTGACATTTTTAATAAGGTATATATTTAAGGTAGTATCACAGATTAAATAAAGGTCAGATATTTTACTTCGACAAATTTGTGGATTCTATTGCTCTCTCTCTCTCAAAGCAACTCCCAGAGCTTGCTATTTTGACATGTACTGCGCAAGCAGCACAGTTTGGTATGCATTTTTCATAAAACGCGCGTAAAAGAGCAGGCGTGGTAAACTCCAAGAGCTGCAGATGTAAATGTGCAGTGACAAAAAATGGGAACATTGGTGGAATAGGGAGTGAAATATCTGACTTTTATTTAATCTGTGATAGTGCCGCCGATACTGCAAGTGTCAAATGTGCGCACTGTCTCGTTTGATTTCCGTAGTATTTAGACCAGGCAACGCCGCGATAAAGCGAAAAAGACAGAGGTATGTTTACAGTACAGGACTTTAACAAGACAGTGGCGACACGTAAGCACAAGCCCCGCCCCCTCCCCCATTATGCGTCAAATTTAGAACCCTGTATTATTAGTAAAATAGGAATATTTTTTTCAAACAAGTTGTAAGGTAATAAATAATGAATAAATAATTCACTTTTAGGCACAAGCACATCATTTATTTAATTCCTGAATATTTACATGAAAAATAACTTCATAACAGAGTAGACATAAGTTCTTTGGTTGGTCAATATATTCTCTATTTTTTGTAAAATATAAATATAAAAATGAGGAATGTGAAATAAAATTACAAAGAAGAGCCAGCCACAGATTTACTGGCAAATCTTCTGTTTGCTCCTTTGGATTTATTATATTTAATTTTTAACCTAAAAACAACAAATCAACTTATAATCTTATTTTTAAGTTTATGGCAATTTAGAATATCTAGACTCATTTTGTTCAAATTATTAATATAAAATTCTTTAATATCTATATTTTGGTTGTAAACTATGCATTTACACTGCATTTGACTTGAGTTTTCTTCTACCATGAACTCGAGTCTTCTCTCACATCTCCGATGCAAAATGGACCTAAAATATTTTGTTTTCCCTTACTTCATCAACATTACATATTTTGTATTTATTGAAAAGTGGATAACAAACCTTTGCCAATTACTAAATTTAGTACACAAGTAAGGATGTTTTTTAAATTAATTTTTTTTCCATCCAGTAATCCCTAAAGGAATTTATGATAATAAATGAAGTTGGCAAAGAGAGAATTTTAATTTAAAAATAATGATGATCTTCACATCCGTAACAGAATTTCAAATAATACACTGTAAGGTCATGATTAAATATAATAATAAATCTGAATTACTATTAACAAATTTTAAAACTTTATTAGCTCACATAAATATGTGTTATCAGTTGCATTCCACTTGTCTCTTTTCGTCTTAATGAGCCATTTTTTCCTTCTTTCTGAGTCTCTAGGTAAACGTTTCATAAGAAACCCATTAGTGCTTGAATTACTGCAACCCACAGAAACACACCCAGGCATTGTTAACTTTGAAATACAGCAACAAATTTTCAATTAGTATCACTTGAAACAGATTGAGACTTACATGCTACATAACCTTACTTCTTTCTAATTACAAATTTAAATATTATGTTGTGTACACCTTTAGTGAAAATTCTAGATTTCACATAGAGTTCAAACGTGGTTTAACATCAAATTTTGTTTATCTTATGACGAAAATTCCTTACTACGTATATTATCAAAGTATTTACCTCTTTCAGAAAACAAAAACTTAGTAAAATACTTCTGTTATAAATTTACAATAAAATTCTGAGAGTAGTCTTATTATAAAATTGTCCTCAAAAGTCCACAAAACACTGATTTTTCTGTTTTTTATGTAAACACATGCAATAAAAATGAAATTTCGACGCAAAATGGCTGCCTGATACCATGTGACTGGTTTCACCAATCAGAATTAACTCACTCAGTGTCGCCACTGTCTTGTTAAAGTCATTGTAGTTTACAGTAACTCTATTTCACTCAAAATATTAAACACTCCCCAAAAAGTTATTGCGCAAACACTCACAAGTTATCGGCTTTTCACATGTGTTTGCCGAAATGTCAGAGTCAAAATCATTAAAACACACTAAAAAATCTTTCATTGGAAAGGTAAAAGAGTGACACAAAGAAAAATACGAGAAAAGACTGCAACAGGTTGCATTAACAAATAAATTAAAAAACAATCATGGAAAGTCACCTAACCTTACAATAAACGTAAACACTCAAGTAAACATTAATACTGATACATTTGATGATATCGATGGTCGTCGAATTATTCATTTAAAAACTTTGAGAAAAATATGTTTTGTGTGTATTGCAAATTTTTATTATCGTTGACTGACATCGTATCAGAAAAACGTGACTTACGAAATGCTTGAGGAAGCATATAAAAAAATAAATATACTGGTATATTACAAATTTTAGGCACAGATGAGAACGGGTTGTTAAAGTCACCAAAAGCAAAAAAAAAGATTTAAAAAATTTTTCATTTTCCCGAAAATAGAGAAAAAAATAACCAAAAAATCTTAAATATTTTAGTTAATTGTATCTTATTACATATTTAATTATATGTTATTTGAGCTAATAAATATATCTGTATTAATAAAACCTCGTTCATATTATTTGTAATAAAAAATTTCTATAAAACTTATATTTTCTCACATTGCATGCATGTTTAAATTTCGCCCGCGTTAAAACCTCTTTCAAGCCACATCTAGGCAACGACGAAATAAAAAGTACATTTTTGCTAATTACTATTGTCACATGCTCTGAAGCTTTGTTTGTAAGTATCTAAAATGTTTAAAATTTTTTTTCTTTCATTTTTTCCCGTTTTTATTGAAATCTGAACGGTACTTTTTGTGAGATATAATAAAATCTGTAATTTCTCATAAAGCTCAATGTTAAAGGCATAAAGTTTTAAATATTAATATCTTCTTACTGGTTCTCTGTAGCTCTTTAAAAATTTAATTGGTTCACTATCTTATTATAATCTACTAATATGCCAAGTTTCATTAAATTCTGAACAGTAATTCTAAAACCGACGGTACTACCTTAAGTTGACATTAAATTCTACTACTTCTGATTTGCTAATGACGTTTTTAACTTGATAACACAAGAACGCAAGTCAAGTCAAGTCAATCGTTAAATTCCCGCCGAAGGCGGGAGGCCGTTTTAAGCTCCTCGTGGAGCTTCTTCAGCCTACAAGAACGCTTTATGCAACTGGGGTTAAAAGTTTAATAAACTATCTAATCTTTTATGTATTTAGTTTTAGTAACGACATCACATACAAATCTTTGCATTACTTGTGGTACTATGTCGCCAAATAAAAAAAATCAAGCAGGCCTTTCAATTAACCCTCAAGTTGACATAAATTATAAACAATTTTTTTTCATAATATCTATAATATGAATTATTCAAAAATAAAAAAAATCAAAATTCTAACTTGAATATTCTTTGATTCCGTCAATAACTTGACAGTTCTATATTTTAAGATTTTTGTCATACACCAACCTAAAAGGGCCTACTCGTTTTTGTTTATTATTGGATCTTGCAGGCTTTTTTACTTTGCAATCATATGCAAGATGCAAGTGTCAATGTTTAAAAACTTCCACAAAAGTAGTGGATTTATGAAGTATACAGCAGTAGTTAGAAGGTGTTAAACTCAAAAGCAAAACTACCCGTTTTCTCAAGTTTAACCTTTATTATACAAAACAAACATCGGAAGTTACTATAAACCTTTTCTTTTAATAAACGTTTTGCAACGTACTAAATATGAACCGCGCAAACAATAGAATCATCTCAACAAAACTTTTTATAAGAAAGGTTGGTGTCTCCGACACCATCAAGGGAATCGTGTCTCCGACAGAAGGGATTCAAATTACATTGTAGTAGTTTTAAGTGGCATTTTCTTAAAATCAAAAACAGAAAATGCCAAATTTTTAGAATAAGAAAAGTGGGGTAAACAAAAAAGGAATTATTCTTAATAAAAGTCATCAAAAATATGTCATGAAGTGTTATCAGGGTAAATTATTTAAATTGAGTGAAATATCTTGAAAACAATACATTTTCAAACAAATGTTTCAAATTAGAATTAAGTTCAATTCACACTACGCGTGCCCACGCGTGCAATTATTGCATGCAATCCAGTTGCATGCGTTTCCACCATTCACACCATGCTTCTCGTCAATGCGTTAGCACCCCGCGTGCTGACGCACGAAACTTGTTTGATTTTTTCCTGCGTTTCTAGTGAAAAACTTTGTATTTTTATTCATACCAATCTAAAATAACAATGTTAGTATCGCTGTGGAAAAAAACTGCAAAAGTCGAATAGGTTCGTTAGGTTAGAATGTTTAAAACTGTGGTTTAAAGTCTTTTCGTTTTCATTTTAACGTTTGCAGTAGCATTTAACATGTGATGTTCTTGAATTGTGTAGTTTGTTTTTTGTATAGTGTAATTAATTATAGACTCATATCAACTGATATTAATATATTATTTAAAAAAAATGATTCACAAGATTGCGCCTTTTTCAAAATAAACAAACGCATGTGACGTTTTTATTTTTATTCTGCTAAATATTGCCAACATATTAAAACCTTATTAAATCATAAAATCCTAAAAAAGATAGCAGCACGCGCAATGTGAATAGGTCCATGCTTTTTCACGCAGTTTCAACGAAACGCAGAAGTAACGCATGCAATAGTTGCATGCGTGAGCACGCACGTGGCACGCGTAGTGTGAATTGGGCTTTTACTTAGTTTCAAGGGGGAAACAAAATGGCATTATTCACTTGCGTTCTGGTAAATGCGTTTTAACTATTATTTTCTGAAATGGAAACATATCTGTCTTTCTTTACAGAATATTATTCTATGCTAAAAAAAGAAACAACTTTTGCCTAAAACATTTTCTAATCCCTAACTCTAACTTTTCTAATCGTTTTGTGAGGTACACAAACAAAAAGACAATATACAGGGTGTTTACTTTAAGGATGTCAAAAATTTAGGAGATGATAGGACATCAAAAAATTGGAGTAAGTACTTTGCTTAATAAACTTGTATCCAAAAACGCTTAGTTTTTGAGATGCATGTCCTTCTCAGATCTCCACCACCGATAAGGTAAATTATAACAACATGTAAAATAGCAGACACCTCATAAATAACACAGTACAACCGGAAACCGCATCAGAAACGCTAAAACAAAACTTATTAATACTCGAATCAGTATCAGAATCACAATTAAAGAATCGTAATAGGAAACGGAATCAAATCATTTATACCAGTTCTAAAACCTATTTATAAAAATATTAAATTTATTTAAATTTTGTAATCGGCGATGCAAGTTGAGACAATAATCAATCACTTGTATAGAACGTATATTGGTTGATGTAGACCATGGTATTGTTTTCGAAGACTGTAACCGAAAAAGAACATTGGTGGAATAGGGAGTGAAATATCTGACCTTTATTTAATCTGTGCCATAGGTCCCAAAGGCAATTGATTGTGGTACAAAGTACCGACACCAAACAAAAAACGATCGCATATTGGACTCATTAACAATTCGCCCCTCCTCCCCGCTAGAGGCGCTGTTATTCGACGTTAAATTGACAAGTGTAAACGTCAGTTTATAAGTTTGAGGTTATTCAAATTTAAATTTTGGATAGAAGTAATTATAAATGCCTTGTTGCGCATTATTCATGATTCTTTGCAAAGTTTGTATGAGCATGAGTATTTTCTATCTCCTAGATATCATTTTCATCACTTTAACAATTATTTTTTATAAATTGCTGTGAAAAATATTTTGTAGTGGTTGCGTAACCATTTTTCGAATAAGCTGGGTTAACCTAAATAACTCTGTCATGTAATGTGTATCATCAGATCAGAAATAAAGAGTAAAGTCCCCAAAAACGCGTTCAGTATGCAATAGGTATTTTTAAAATTATCTTTTCTGAAATTTAAATTTTAATAACCTCAAACTTATAAACTAACGTTTAAACTTGTCAAATTTGATGTGGAACAGTAACGCCAGCATCAGTAAACAACATCAACCCAGAATCTTTATGTCACAGCGGCCATATGCTGGCCAATGGTTAGTATGCCGACTATGGGCCAACATTGTACCATTCAATATCCAACTATTAACCAACATTTTGCTAGATTTTTATTGGCAACTTATCAAGGTGGCAAACCAAATATCATGATTATCTCATTTATTACCAAACATTAAAAATAAATTAAAATAATAAATAAAGACAAATAGGATAATTAAAAAAAGTTTTATTGCTACTACTCTTTACAGATATTCAACCATAAAAGATATTAAATTGTTTTGTATATTAACCTTGTAAAAAATTAAAAATTAAAGTAAAAACATTAAAACAATATAATTATATTATAATCTATAGTATAATGTCAACTACAAAACTATTAAGTATTAGTGTCAAACTCAAAAGCAAAACTACCCGTTTTCTCAAGTTTAACCTTTATTATATAAAAGCAAACATGGCAAGTTCCTATAAATCTCACAAACGTTTAACAACGTACTAAATATGAACCGCGCAAAACAATAGCAATTAAAAATCTGACATCATCTCAACAATACTCTCTTTGTTCTACAAGAAAGGTTGGTGTCTCCGACACCATCAAGGGAATCGTGTCTCCGACAATTAGCATTTTCCTTTACCCTATTTGATCGACCTCCATCTCTGTCACAAGCGGTTCTTAGCCATAATTTTATAATATGTAATTTCAATGTCGGCTTGGGTGGCCTCTCGGGAATAGGGATTTTTCCTTAGTGTAGCTGTAATTTATACATTATGCAATATAACTACGTATTATACTTTACAAGAGGCTAATACAATATCTATAATTAATTTAAAAATATTTTTGTGCAATTTTACCATTCCGTCCAGCCCAATTGCATTGTCTTGCCAGGTTTGTCGTTATTATATTGGACAGGACTCTGCAAGTTGTTTTGGTGGTGTCTTTACCTCCGAGTAGTTGAAGTAATTGAACTTATCTCTGGAATTTAAAATAACCAATATAATAACTTTATAACTTCTTACTTCTTTAACTATTATAGAAAATAGCGAAAATAGGTTAGAATCGGATAAAAATTTACTTACCGTTTAGACGTTACTGTTAGCCTTGTTTACATATAAATACCCAATGCTGTTAGGAACACCACTTGAAATGAGAATTGAGAAGTGAAAAAGGACGAAGTACGATGTACGAAGAACAAGCAATTTTGTTTCAAGAAATGTGCAGTAAGTGCGAGAGCGGAAGCACCAAAGATATTATTGTATATTATTCATATTATTTGAGAGCACAATAGACCCACAGAACACATAATAGACCACACAGAAAACATATAGACCAGTTACGCCAGTTACCAACCTCCAATTCCAGTACCACTACTCTACAGTAAAATATTTAAAAATACTTTCGCGGCATTCAAGTTTAGTCGAAACCGAAATATACTTCGATATTGGCCCAACACGGGCCCAACGCACTAGAAATAATGCAGTATATCATCCGACTTTCAGATGTTGGCCCGCTGTCGATTACGACTGTTTACCGCTGGTTAGGACTATTTACCGCTGGTCGGCTGATGCTTTAATGTTTGCTGGGGAGAGAAAATCGTTATTAAGTTCAATTTGCGATTGTTTTTTGTTTGGTCGTTGATTCAATCAACGTTTTGGTGTCGGTACTTTGTATCACAATCAACTGATGTCTTTGATAGGTCCGTAATAGCAACGCCTCTGGCAGAGAAAAAATCGTCATTGAGCTCAATTTGTGATCGTTTTTTTTTGGTGTCGGTACTTTATTTCATATCAACTGGCTTTGGTTTTTCTCCAAAGTTCGTAAATAATAGCATGCTGTGAAAGGTAGGTCATCCTATACGTTTCTTCCAACAAATTCGATCACAAATGCCGGCAAATACCCAAAAATACGCGCCTTCAAAATGTGTTTAAAATCACGTGCAAGACTACCGATTTTTTTACAACTTTTAATAATTTTTTGATTTCCAATATAAATGATTATAGTTGAACCAGTTACTATACAGAAAATGTTTCGTAACCGGATTCGGCTATGCTCTGCAAAAATTTTGATAGCCGGGGCCGGTCACCGAGGCTTTGCTTTTTCTTTTTTTTAATTGACTTATTCCATGCACTGCAAAAAAATCTAGACTCCTAAATTCTGCATTTACTAAATTTTCTTAATAGTCGTTCTTTTATTTCATTTATTTAGTTTATACTTTTAAATCTTATTGTTTAAATTTTGGTAAAAACTGTAATTTGTTAATAAAATTTTTGTATTAACATACCAAGTACATAGATTTCTTGTAAATGCAAACTTTCTTTGATCTTACCTCCTAATCTTTGGGCAAATATCCTAAATAAAAATTTTAGTTTGTCGAAAACGCTACCGGTTTTAAATTCAAATCTCCCGCTCCTCATTAGTTGACTACGTTTGGAATTTCAGAAGTTGTCACTTGGCGACTTTGGCAGCACTGGTTTTCCGTGTTAGATTTTTGTTGAAAGAAAACGTATAGAAACGTAATTGTGGTTAGAGTTTATTTGTACATTTATTTGGCTTTTAAACTTTTGAAAACGGTCGGTTAGGTAATGATTACTAATTAAAAATAATCTAAACAAGTTATGGGTTCCAGTAGTAAGAGATCTAAGGAAAAAGAAAGTAGGAAGCGCCGTCATCGGAGCCGCAGCGAGTCCTATGAACGAGAAGCCCCAAAAGAAAAGAAGCATCGCCACCACCGTAGGCATCATAAGGATAGAAAACGAGAAAAGCATCAAAAACATGAATATGAAAGTGAAGGCAAGTTACAAATATAAAAAATATTTAGTTGCAAGCCGATAATTGTAAACATAACTTTCTTGTAGATTCTGACGTTGTGGAAGTGGTATCACCAGATGTGGTACGTGTTGTTACTCCACCACCACCTTCTATACCTTCAGATAATAAACATAGTTCTCCAGAACCATGTAGTACAGGTCAATCGGTTGAGAGTCTTTCGATTGAAGAAACCAACAAACTTAGAGCCAAATTAGGCTTAAAACCTCTTCATATAGATAGACCAGGAGATAAATCATCTAAAAGAGACGATGGCAAGAAGAAAGATGATTTGGGTGAATTTTATCATAAACCTGCCCTTAATATGGCTGATAAAGCAGAACAAGAGAAAATACGATTAAGATTAGCAGAACATCGGGAAAAACGAAATGTTGATTCAAAATTATCTAAGGTAACCTTACTCGGTGAGAAGATTAGCGATGATGAAGATGATGCAGTTGCTTGGGTGAAAAGGAATAGAAGATTAGATGATGCTAAGAAAGAAGCGGAAAGGAGGGTATGTTTATTACATCTTTTTTTATATAAATAAAGTTGCTTATGTAAATGTGAAATTCTAGGCAAAAATGTTGGAAGAATTGGATGCTCAATTTGGGATTGGCGAAATAATTGAATCAGAACAAAGAGCAAAACGAAACCAGCAATATAGTGATAGAAATCTGAGAGGTTTGCAGGTTGATCACGACATTGATTCATTCCAAGAGGGTCAAACTGTTGTACTTACCTTAAAAGATCAAGAAGTATTAAATGATGATGATGACGTTCTTGTAAATGTTAACTTGCAAGATGGTGAAAGATATAAGAAGGTTTGTGTGTTAATTTGAATTAAAATTGAATACGTTAATTGATGGTTTTTCAGAATATTGAGAACAAAAAGAAAAAAGGTTATACTGCATACGAAGATGAAGAATTAGATGAATTTGGTAATTTAAAACCTAAATCGTTGTTAGGAAAATATGACGAAGAAATAGAAGGTGAAAAAAGAGAAGGATTTAGAATAGGTCATGTAAATGCTGCTGAACGTAAACAAGCCATGCTGCAAAGTATCAAAAATAAATTATCTAATAAACTTGTGGAAAGTCTGGTCACTCCTGAATTAAGTATCGCTTCTGATTACTACAACGAAGAGGAAATGGCGAAGTTTAAAAAACCTAAGAAGAAAAAGGGAAAATTGAGAACAAAAATTAAGGCATTAACTGCTGATGATCTAGAACAGTCGAGAATAATGGATAAACATGGAAAAATGAAACGTGAAATGGATCATTTAGATTATGATGATGTTCCAGGTATGAATAATTTCTCAAACTCAAAACAAAACTGCCCTTATTTATTGTATTTATTAACATTCTTTTGATTTTAGTAACTGCTGTACATACGAAAGTAGAAGTAAAATTAGAAGATGAATATGATGACACATTAGAACGGGCATTGCATAAAGCCAGAAAATTAAAACAAAGAGAATCTACAATCGTAAACACTCTAACATCAATAGACATAAAACCAGAACCTGCAGAAGAAAATGTAGATGCAGGTAGTATTGTCTTAAATGCTACTGCAGAATTCTGCCGAACTCTTGGTGATATACCAACATATGGAAAGTCAGGCAACCGTGAAGATAGTGAAAATCTGTTGGAACTAGAAAACGATTTTGCTGAAGACATGGATGTGGAAGATGAAGAGGAGGTTGATGAAGGTGGTAAATGGAATGCTGTCGATCCTACACGTGTGGTAAAAGAACCAGTTCCTGAAGCTGTTATTGAAACACCTATATTAGATGAAGAACCAGATGTTGGCTCTGGTGTTGGTGCTGCTTTAAAATTAGCAATGAGTAAAGGTTATTTGGATAAAGAAGACGGTAATAGACCATCAAATTCACGCTTGGCACATTTACAAGCTCAGCATTATTCAATTGAGGATAAGAGTTACGGTGACGAATTTGAACGTGGTAATCGTAGAGAACGTTATTCAGGACCTATAATGGATTTCAAAGAAAAAGATACATTTAAACCAAATGTTAAATTAGAATATATAGATGATGAAGGACATGTGCTTAATGCTAAAGAAGCTTTTAGATATCTATCTCACAAGTTTCATGGCAAGGGTCCAGGAAAGAACAAGATAGAAAAGAGATTGAAGAAGACTCAACAAGAAGGGGTATGCATTATTCTTTGCGAATAACATGAATTGTTAATGACTGGTAATTCATTCTTGTTTTGTTGTTTCAGTTAATGAAAAAGATGAGTTCCACAGACACTCCACTAGGTACATTAAATATGTTACAATCTAAGCAGAAAGAAATGCAGTCGCCTTATATAGTACTTTCTGGAGGCAAACATACTCATTCTACAACTATTGCAAAAGCGAGACGTTAAATATATCCAATTAAAATACATAATATATGAAGCTATTGTAATTTGACGAAATTTTTGCTAATTCTAAGTTGTCCATATTGTTTTAGTGGTAATTGTATTGTAATGGATTTAAATATACAGGTTCAAGAGATGATTCTCGACTTATTAATAATGCCTAATGCCTAATGCTTAATGCCTATTTAATTTAAGAAAATTTAAGTGTCATACAGATTTGTAAAAACTGATTTAAATTCTGAAGCAAGAATTGAGAATATTTAGGAATCTTTCTATTTATTAGTTACAAATGCATCAATATCTGTGCAGAATGCGAATTTCTGCAAAATGTGCTAAAGACGCTAACCTAACCTTTATTTTTTTCTCTTTAAATTTGCTAATATAAATATTAATGTAGCAAGACCAGTTCCAGTACAATATATACAGGGTGATCCAAGATTTTGCTCTAGTAAGATGATAAGGTTATGTTTTAAGATTTTAGGAATTCAAATAACAAACAACTTACGAAATTTCTAGGTTAGAACTGCAAACCACTCTAAACACATTGTAACCGCGAAATTAAAACATTAAACGTCATTTTGATAATGAACGCGAGAAAACGCAGGCGCGCCAACAGAAATTGACTCATTTTTGAAATTAAATCTACAGTGCATTTTTTAATTATAGTATTCAGAGTAGGTTGTGGTTTAAGTTCATTTTTACAGTGTAGAAAGAATATAAATGTGATGACCTGCTAACCTTGTAAAATTAAAGACTAAAATATCTAAAGTAATTAGAAACTCATTATTCTGCAATTTCACTTTAGCAGAACATAAAAGTAAAATACTACCATTTTTTTATTTTTACTCAATATAATCAGAAACATTAGAATAAAACTAAAATATCAAAACATAACTGAATAATGAGTATATAACACTGACAAATAACATCAAAACTCACACATATGTTTATAGTAACTTTTTTAGTGAGAACAGCATTAAGGTCAATCCAAGTCATATACACTCTTATAGAAATTGTAAGTCATGGCCTACTCTGAATTCTATAATAAAAAATGCGCTGTATAACGATGTCATGCAGGATACACTTCTCACGTTAAATTTGATATTATTTTTCTAGAAAGTTCCTTGTAAAATTTACAATAAATTTTAATATATTTTTTATTTGAAAAATATTACCGCGCCAAACCGCTTTTTTTAGAGACACATTTGAGATCCTTAAGACCAACTAACAAGTGACGTGCACGAAGCACACGAAGAGTAGGTACTTCATCGATATTTTTGAAACTTGGTATACGAGGGTGGTCTGAAAAGTTCCCGACCTCAACGTGAAATTGGCAGCACTCGTAAATAAAAGCTACTGAATTTCGTTGTTCATCTGTTGACAGTTACTCACCAAAGTTTCAGCCATTTGGGACGCGCAGTTTTTATGTAACAGTCGTTTGAGTGAGTTGATGTGAGTTTTTTTGTGAAAATGGACAAAATCGAGTATCGAGCTGTCATTAAATATTTGTTTTTGAAAGGCAATACGCCTTCGCAAATAAAAGATGAGTTGGATTCTGTGTATGGGAACTCTGCACCATCATTTACCACAGTGAAATTTTGGGCTGCTGAATTTAAACGTGGCCGTAAGAGCTTGGGAGACGATGAACGTTCGTGACGTCCAAAAACTGCAACTACCGACGAAAACATCGCCAAAGTTCACCAAATGGTGCTAGACGACCGTCGAATTAAAATGAGAGAGATAGCAGAGGTTATGAACATGTCAAAAGAACGTGTTTGTCACATATTAAATCAACATTTAGGCATGAGAAAGCTGTCCGCGCGTTGGGTGCCGCGTTTGCTCACGTTAGACCAAAAACGTGTTCGAATGAATATTTCCAACGCTCTTTTGGCGCAGTTTAGGCAAAATAAATCCGAGTTTTGGCGCCGATTATTTACTGTAGATGAAAACTGTTTTCTCGGCTGGGAAAGTGATGGCGACTGTTTTTTGGGATAGTCATGGAGTTATTTTAATCGATTATCTTCAAAAAGGAAAAACCATTACAGGAGCATACTATGCATCATTACTTGACAAGCTGAAGGCAGAACTTGCGAAAAAACGGCCACATTTGCAGAAAAAGAAAATCCTGTTTCACCAAGACAACGCACCGTCTCACACGTCACCAGATCTAGCCCCAAGCGACTTCTTTTTGTTCCCTCATCTAAAAATTGCGCTCGGAGGACAAAGATTTTCGTCAAATGAAAGGCAAGCACCTTCGTGAACAATTATTTTGCAGAGAAAAATGCCGAGTACTATTTGGACAGGTTACAGAGATGGGAGCATCGCTGGGAGAAGTGTGTAAAGTTACAAGGAGACTATGTTGAAAAATAAAAAAAAATTTTTCAGAAAAAATGTCTTGTATCTTTGTTAGGTCGGAAACTTTTCAGACCACCCTCGTATAGTGTCATTCAAAAAAAAGGGAACACTCAATAACTTTTTTATCTTGCAATTAACAGAAAAACGGTTAAGTAGTTTGTTGTCTATGAGCATGTGTGCTATTTGGTGGCACTTTCAAATTTTTTTCTGCATTTTCGATTAAACCGGAAATGAACACAACTTTGATTTTTTAAATGACACTCTGTATTTTTTGTGACATTTTCTGATTCTCTACGCTTTTCTCTTTCTGGACATATAAAATTTTATAGGCGTTGCATAAGAATTTTTTTGCTCTAAATCCCACAAAAGGTTTGTAGGTGTTCAAAACAGCTATTGTCTACCTGTAGCTATCGTAAAACAACAGACAGCCTTTTAAAAAGCAAAAACGCTATGACCGTGGAAAACAAAACTTTAAAAATGTTTTTAGTTAATTAGAACAGAAACTGTTGATCAGTAACTACAAAAACAAAAAGAAAGTAACACATTCTCACGTTGAATTAATAAATTTTGTCAAATTTGCAATTTTACAGATAAACAATAATTCTGCCAGATTTGAAGTTTTGTTTTCCATGGCCATAGCGTTTTTGCAAATTTTATCTGTAAAATTGCAAATTTGAGGAAATTTATTAATTCAACGTTGTGTTCATTTCCGGTTTAACCGGAAATGCCGAAAAGAATTTGAATAGTACACATGCTCATAGACAACAAACTAATTAATCGTTTTTTTGTCAATCGCAAGATAAACAAGTTATTGGGTGTTCCCTTTTTTTTGAATGACACTGTATAAGTAGTACCGGTCAAAACATTAGACACATATTTTTTTGTATCGGCTGAGCTCGAAGTTAAGGACGTTCTCAAGAAACAGCGCCCTCTTTCGTTCCGTCGCATATGCACAGAAATAAAAAAATAATATGCAACAATATTATTAATAATAAATAAACGTTACATTCTTACACTGATCGAGACACGAGTTATTTACGTTGTGTTTTAGTATTTTTGAGTATTTTCCAAGGTTACATATATATTTGACATTTTTAACAGAGGATAAACAGTGACTTCGGATAAAAAAATGGTAGATTTCGAAAGAACGAATACCGCTTGCTATATTTCTTTTTACGGAGAAGTATTTGTCATATTTTCAATTAATCATTCTCGGTTTTCCAAAAAAAATCCTAAGAAAATTATTGTTGTTATATCATAAAACATTCGTTTCAACATAGTTCGGTGTATGGTTCGTATGTTAAAAATGCAAATTTTAACAGCCAAAATCTAGAAATTTAGTACCGCAAGCGGTATTGATTTATTTTCCTGGTATGTTTGCTTGGGAACGTCCTTAAGGGTGTAAAAGCCGAAAGCCACCCTTGAGAATCCGGCAAATCTTGTCCAAAGCCCTGTACCTTCCAAACGGTAGTGGACATGGTAGTAGATATCGAGATGATTTAACAGTCGCACCAGGAACGGGGGTCTCAGCCGCTGACCCCAGCGTACGTTAATCGTTATATCTTTTAATTTTTAATTAAAAATTTTCTACTTTGATTTTATATACTTTATGTTATAAGCAAATATAATCCGTTCACGATGTTTCTCGGTCGTATATAGCTGTGACGGAATGACAGTTTGAGTATTGTAAACCGGGCTGTTTATTTATTAACTCGGCTTGTAAAATCTTATTGACATTTAATGTACTTTAAGGTTATGATTTTATGGCAGTTTGACCTCACGCCGTTGCCTTGTTTTTGTAAATCTGTAAATAGATTACGCTAAAAGATTGTTTCACTAAAATTCCTATTTATATACAGTGAGATTGCAAATGATTGAGGATGGTTTTGAATTTGGCGCCATGTTTAAATTATTTTCATGTTGGCAAATGACGACAAAATATGTAATTTGACAATTTACCTCCGGATGATCCTGAACGCTTACCCAATATAACCAACTTGTTTATGTTCTGTGAGCCAATCTACCACGTGAAAAGCTTCGGCGCGAAATTCAAACTATCTTTAGTCATTTGCAATCTCACTGTATATTTATAAATTAATGTTTTGTTTTTTGTTTTTATTTATAATCTTTGGCGTTCTTCTTAATTGACATTAATAGATGCAAAATATAAGAAACATTTGATCTCTTTTTAACAAAGCAAAACTATACAAATGTATTTTAGTAAAAATAATTGATTTTTGATGTTTAGAAAAAATTATTTCTTTGACGCTGCATACCGTATTTGTACAAGGTTTGGTGCCGATGTCGGAAATGGTTTTTACATTGTGACAAATTTATGATTTTTGAAGAATGAATAATGCTGCCTTCCTGTCGTTTCCTAACATTCAGTCGTGAGTCACATTAGTATACAGATAACCGATTTTCGAGTATATACGATAAAATTTCGTATACGAAATGACGTCATTTTCTTACGAAATTTACAAAACTCTCGAACGATAGTATACGAAAATATTCGTATGATATTTGTGCGAACAACAACGTGCGGTGAAAGGGCACACGAAACGCAAATTGGTATACTTTTCTGCAACTTGCGCTTGCGTGTTACCTAAGATAAGAAACTCAGCTGATGCGTAATATGTAAAGTAAGGTACAGCTTGACCAACCTCAGAAAAGCCCGGCATGTACGGTGGAACTACATGTTAACCAAGTACACTCGCATCCAAAAATCTTCCGGCAGGAAATTTAAATAAAACTAAACACTGCCAATAACATGTAATAGATTTAAGATAATTTTTTGTCAGTTAATGTACTCGAGTACAATTACGCTCCTGATTGTTGTTGTTGTTTGTTATTGAAATTAGTTCGCATATTTTCCGGGGCTTTTCTGAGGTTGGTCGCGCTGTATACTACCTTAATGTAATGTAATGTAAACATTATAATACTCACATAAGTACGTTACAGTTACACACTTGGCCATAACCTCATTTTATTGGTTAGGTTTAGATTAACACCAGAAGTCAGCACTACTGATATTATTTCCTTTTGTTTTTATTATTCTCATAATGTGTAGTAAAAAAGCATGTTACCGATAAAGAGTCAAAGGAAGCTTTTCAGGATTTTGATTTACATATGGATGAGTAGATTTACAAAATTCAGATTCTGAATGTGATTGTAAAACTCGTGTTGAAAAGCAGTTGGATACAAATGATGGAAATTTAGCTAATTGTAAGTACATTTTGAAATTCTAAGTCCCCTCTCTTAGTACATAATTTTTAGCACATAAATCTTTACTTGAATATGAAGAAAGGGGCTCTTCAGATGAAACTGATGGTGATAATGATCAAGATATTGTTATTTCAGGTAATTATTATGTAAATACCCTCCTGTCCGTATAATTACCAACGAACTCCTATTTAAAGAAAGGACACTCTCTGTCGGTGCCTCTAATTTGGTTGTACTTATTTTCTATTATCTTGAACAAGTTGAGTGCTGATTATTTGTATTGACGGTAGATGACGATATCTTACATTTTTATTATGGCGTGGTTTTATTATTATTATTATTTATTATAGGTTCGAAGTAACAAATCTTTCGAATTTGACGATGGCGCAACGCTGACCCACTGAAAGTAACCGATTGCGGAAATTTTTCCAGCAAACCTCGTATATCCATTTTAATGAAACATTGTTTACTTTCTTTCTGTCTTCCTGAATGCAAATTTGCATTCAGCTTTTTCCAAACTATATTATGGAAGTTTAGATTAGTTATACAACAGTATTTATGATTTTCTGTACAAAATACACGCTGGTTATACAATATCAAACATTGATTGGATTAAATCTATTAATCTTTCTTACTTCTGTTATTTATAAGACTGTTTGTTGTTGTTAGAAATTTGAAAACAAAACGTCATTCTTTTTGGGCACCTCTTGACTGGTTTCATTAAAAATCATTTATCGTGCAACAAAACCGTTAACATTGGGCTCTGCATGGTGTAACATTTGCAGAAACGCCTGTGGTATCAGTTCCACTGCCAATTCCCAATTCGTCTTTGTCAGCTTTCAGCGACAGCTGCAGTAAATTCTTAACCTCTTTATGAAAATTCAGAAATGGCTTGATTACGATCTTTTGTATCTATATTAGTTCTAGTCATTACCATGTTGGCAGCGGCTTGCTGCTCCAAAGACAGAAAGGACGTGTGCAATTTCGATTAATCTCAAAACCTAAGAGCTTAGTGATAAATTGAACTGTCATCTCATTAAAGATTACATAAAAATGTTCTATGACGATGAGCGAAGTGATTATAAAGAGCAAGACAAAGGCGCAAGGCAGGAAGAAAAATAAAGTAAGACAAGAAAAAAAGATTAGAAAAAGATATTATGAGTCGAAGTATTTTATATTTATTCTACTTCTAAAAGTAGAATCTGAACAAGTTAGTTTATACTGTTTGTCCATTTTATCGCGTTACATACTTATAGGCAACACAAATGACATTATGTTTTTCATAGTTGACTTTCTAAGTAACTAACAAAATATTCTTTCTTGGATATCCGTAGAAAACAATGAGAAATTAATAATTTGGCATTTAATCATTAATATCAGTCTGTCATGAAAAAGAAAAAGGAAAAGTTACCTCTGAAATACCATTATCTGCAATGTATGTGTTACCTATCTTCACATTTAAAATACGTAAAGTTCATGCTTATGAAATCAAAGTGTTTGAGTTGATTATGATTCCTATCAGGATCTGCCTTAATACCTAAGCAATCTGATTTATAATTAGATTTAAAATATAGTGTAAACGCAATTAATGAAAACATTATTTTATTGGGCATTGTGAACTATTAATGATGCAATTACTATTATATTGTAGATTATTTGCTTTATAGATCTACTAATTTAATAGTGATGATAACATGCAAATAAAATACTTTGTTGTGTTACCAATAGGTGCAAAATAAGAATGTTATAATGCTTTCAAACGCCGCAATTTATTTCTTTATATCCTTGACTGCTATTTTATTCTCTAGAAATTGTGGTAAGTAACTTACAATTCATATAATGTAATTATACATTTGAAGCTTTCTCTTTTTAAGTACCTACCTAGTTAATGTTGGTAAAATGAAATGATCTTTTTAGGGTTTTTAATAAATCAGTAATAATAATGTATACAGGATGCCCCAATTTTCTTGGTAGTTTTATTGTAATTGTCGGTATTTTTATTGCATAAGTATATTTAGAAACTAGTAGTTGTTAAATTGTAATTTAATTAAATTAATTTAAATGCACCACCAAACGAACTTTAACAGTTCATTTTAGACTTTCTTTTCTATTAACAAAATCTAAAAATCCAGTCGCATACTGTACTGTATTATGATGTTTACAACCTTTTGATTTTAAATATTTTCAAGATTAATTAGGGACTTTGTGAAGCCGTGATCAGTACGGATGATTCTTTGAACTTTCAACATTATGTGTTTCCGTTTGTAGTTCTTAACTGCAGATAGGACAATCAAGAGTTAAAAAGTTAAAAGCATTCTGATACAGACAACTTAAAAATGGTATTTAGTCAAGAGTTTTATGTCAACTTCTGTTACCCTACAAAATTAGAGAAGAAATGTAAACATTGAACTGGTATGAAATGCAAACTAAGCCAATTGAAAGCATTTGATTAATCTTCCACTAAAAAAGGAAAAAATAAAATTTAGAAAAAATCTGTTTCTGAAATATTTTGAGTAAATGACCTTAATGAAATTCAATTGAGTAAATTAGCCAATTCGGCACGAAATAGTACTTGCAAATTGAGAAAACAAATTCATCATAGAAGAAAATCGAACGAATCTGATGAAATAGGGAACTATAGAAACTCTATCAGGCAAAACTCTTGTAATTTAAAAGGATGGTACCGATAAGAAGCTAAAAACTGAAAAATGTAGTTATTCTTGAGAACCTTAACAATGAACAGTTAATTCAGATAAAAATATGTAGATAAGGAGTTATGGCAGTAGATTGGGAAAGCGAAACCTGTTAGAACAAAACAGAGAATTACTTTTATACCAGCTAGAAGTCTGATTTGTTATTGTCAGATTACCGCTTGAGTTTAGTCTTTGATCATCAATGGCAGTACAAGTAAATATCTTGGTTAAAGATGACTACTCACTTTGTTTCATGCAGATAGCTGTATCTTCAAGTTTCTCCTCTTTTTTTTAGCTAAATTAAAAATGAGTTCTGTACCTTGAACAAATGTTTTTCTCACTACGACTCAACAGTAGAGATCAGCTGCTTTTGAGGCTAGGTTATGGGAGTAGTCCGCTGCCAATTTCTATAGGCGTTTCAATATTATAGAATTAAAGTAGGTCTTGAAATGATATTTTTGTAACAGTGTAGTTTGACGTATCGCTAAAAGTTACTAAATAAATATTTTTAGGTTAAAGGTCTGCCAGTTATATCATCTTTCTAAATAAATACCAGTCGTCAATATATGTAATGATTTCTGTGATTTTGGGTTGTAAACCTGATTTTGCTGCATTTTATAATATTGAAATAGACTACATCCTTGCTACAGCTTGGGTTTACTCCACATTTGGGCAATTGTAGGCACTCAGCTCAGCATATTTCTTCTATCACAGTGCTACCCGACGTACTACGCCTTTGCTCTGGGGGATATGGATTACTGCTTTGCTGGGTTGTCGTTTAGCAAACCCTTCTCGGGACGCGAAGCTAGTAGGTTCCACAACAACTGTCGTCTAGTGCTGGTAAACTGCCTTCTGAGTCCCATCAATAGCATCTATTTCAGTGTCGTGTGTATTGACGTCTAACACCAGCACCAACCTTACTTCAGTCCGCGATTCTTGAAGTTGCCACCTTTACCATAGTAGCCCACCATCTCGACCGCCAAATCAAATCACTTAGACGTTCCCACCATTCATCTCAGCTTTTAACCACACTCATATGACGCTGGTACAGTTTCATCTATTCCCGCTGCCGTTTTAGCCAGCGACCACATCGAAAACTGTGATGGCTACTACTTAGTGTGAAAGAGCATACCAAGTCCGCATCGCAATGGTCTCTGAAACTCAAAAAACGTAAACGGCCACCGATTTTCGACCAGAAAACAACATTGATGACCATAGCATTTTATTTTTTAAGTACATTTCTTACTTTCCATTTTTAGGAAACGGGAGTCTTGGTTCTAAAATGACTAGGGCACAGAGACATTGCACTCCTCTATATTATTGTTTTTACGCCTTTGCTATAGTCAATTATTATGCTGTTATATTGCCTTATTTATTAGAAAGTCTCTTTTTGTTTTTTTTTTTTTACGGGTAGCATAATCTAATATAGATCTGAAAATCTCATTGTTGTTCTTGATTCCAGTTCTCAAAGCTTTTGTCTTTTGTTTTATTCTTGTTTTGTACCTTCTCTCTTTTACATCTGGTTTTGATCATAGCATCTTACAGTTTTCAAAAATTGAATTGATTTTTAAGTTTTTGTCATGGAGCAGATCAAAGATGATCTTGTATTTGAATCTAGGAAACTTCTCCATCTTGATCTTAACATGTCAAAAACACTACCTTCAAACGATTGGCCATTCTAACAGAATATTAACTAATCGATATATCACGGTACATTGATGCACTATCAAAATATCAAGGCAGGCGCATTGGATCTTACTTTTTAAAAATCTTTTAACTTTCATCGGATTTACTAAAATAGATTTAACCAAATTCATTAAGTATTCTGCTGACTTAAAATATATTGTCGCAGTTACCTTTAAAAGAAATAACAAACCCGAAAAGAAACGAGACGCTCAAAATTTATGGTTGGTATTAAAAAGTGGTTCTTTGTACTATCTCATATTCAAGGAACAGAATCTTGCTCAAAATACCTACAAAAGAACCAAAAATGACTGGATAACTAAAGAAAACTAAGAAATAATTTTCAAAAGTCTAGACTGCGCTAATTTTCATTAAATTGAAACTTGAATATCAAATGAAGAAAGTTGCATGTTGTTACTTAATTGATATCACAAAGACATTGTCTAAGTCGAACTCTTGAAAAATTCAACTTCAATGTTGCTGATGGTATGGTAAACATTGTTGTCACAGCCTTTGCAACAAACCGAAGATTTTTTAAAATCTGACATAGATAATGACTTCATGAGTTTGCTGATCTTTGGCTGAGACGGAAAGTCTGACCTGGTCATTGAACGAAAACTTCAGCTGTCAAATGATTGGACCTAATAGTTTCAAATATCAAATGATGTAGTTCAACTTTTCGTAAATCTGTAGTAATTATCTGATAAAATACTGAATTTGTTCTTGTTTTTTTCTCAAGAACCATGACATGGTTCAAACTCATAAGTCAAAATTTTGTTATTGCACATTTTTCAAAGAAGTGCCAAACGACATCTAAAATTCTAAAATTGTTTGTGCGGATTGAGATAACTCTTATAAGTCTATGATTAACATAAGTTTTATAGAAGGCACACCTGCATACAAGTGTACATGCTGAGAATAGATTGCACTGTAACCTAACTTGTAGCTTAGAAACTTCTATTAATATTATTATATAATGTAGCAAACTAATGTTTACAATTACAAAGAGAGAGAACGCTAGCGATCATTTCATTTAGAGTAACATTAAATAGGCGTATTCGAATCAGTAGAAACTGAAAATTGTTATCCAACGTTCTTCATGTGTAGATTGAATTCGGGTTTAGTTTATCTCAACAGAATAGCACACTCAAATTTCAATTTGTTCCTATCAGTTGTCACTTTGGGGAGTAAATAAAGGTTGGATGGATGATTAAATCTTCATATGATTTACATAAGGATGAAATACCGACTATGTCTTTTTCGTCGAGAGATTCTAGTTGTCTGATAGCCACTTTAGTTATTTGAGTTACAGCCTTTTAGTGATTACATCGCTGAGTTCTGATGATCTTATTTTTGACATCTGTGTATACTTGAGCTGCTCTGCTTATCTGCTATAAGTTTTCCTTATCCTATTGATCCTATTGGTCGTGTAGTGTTGTAAGGCCCAAAATCTTTAAGTCCACTAAGTTTGAAAACCCTGTTGTTGTAAATAATACCTCTTTGGAACGGCTAGTTCTTTATTTCAACAACACGTTTTGTAATTATTTCTTTCATTTAGTTATAATGATAATCACCAAGACTACACAATTCTATTTCGGTTCGATTTTGGAACATATTGTATTTTTCTTAAGTTTTATTTTATAGCATATTCGTAATAGGCTTCTTCTATATTTACGTTATTTTTTCCAGATGCAAACAAACAGAAACACTTGGTTGCCAACCGTTTAAAATCTGTATGGTTTATTACTAATGACACCTTAAATGATGTACCAGCTATTCGTCTTAATTTATATAAAACTGCAAAGAATGATTTAATGGTACCAACGGACAGTAACGTAATCCACAAGAAAACTAACCGAAAATCCCGAAAACACTTACAAAAAGATATTCCTGTATACGAATACTTATCTAGACGCCAGAAACTAAGATTCCTAGCACCATTAATAGATATGTTTGTTAGGGGAAATGCTGTGGAAAAACCTTACTATAAAATGAAAGGAACATTGATTGTGAAGGATACAACAAATCCTCAAACTAATCGAAGGCATTTAATAGCAATCCAGTTTTTAAGAAGTAAAAGACCTAAGCATTTAATAGAAAGTATTTTAGATCTAGATAGCAGAAAATCGCTTAATTCTAAAAAAAAAGTAGCAAATAATCTGCATTCTACTTGGCTTGATCCTGCCATTTACAATCAAAACGCAAATCCCGTGTCTTTACGGTTCGAAACAAAAAAAGAAATTTCAGAAAAGTCTCTTCTAAACAAAAGATCTAAATCGTTTGTTAAGTCACCTTTTAATAATACGCTGTTACTTGCTGTAAGACGTGAGAGTAATCGTAATCCTCCATTCCGGGAGAACAAAAAAGGGCCTAATGAAAGAATAAAATCCTATTGGTTTCTCAGAAATCCTAGAGCACCGCAAAACTTAGTACGCTCTTTGTTTGAAAATCGTCCAGTTACTACTCCACCTACAATAAATCTAAAAAATGAATTACATTCTACGTGGTTTAAAAATCGCATAATATTGGAGTCAGAAGATTCAGATGAATATAATGAAAGCAGGGATGCAAATAGTAATTATTCAGAATTACTGGTTAGGTACAAACCAGTCGCTGTTCAATTCATATTTAGTGATGGTCAAGTTATAAATGTAGATTTAAAGAAACAAAACCAATTTTTTGATGAAAATGAAGACGCATCTGATGAAACCACAGAGGATGTTCATTTGAGAAGACTCAAAGTTCCACCACTTCGTAAGTAAAAATTGACAGTCACGATTGTAACAAAACTGGTACAGAATTATAGTAATTTTAATTATTCAATTGCTATTTGTCAAAATTTCCTCTTTTTTAATTATCTGTTGCGTTGTATTTATCTCGAGAAACATGAAATTAGTTATAACCAAATCTTCTTCTGTCCATTTTAACATTTGAGAAAAAATCTTCATCAATGTAATGCAGAACTCTTTTGATTTCTTTCATTTTGCTTTCTAAACTAAGGCCCAGTTTATTAATTATGTAAAACTTCTACTTGTGCATAAAAAGAAATTAACAACAACAATTTATCTTGTGGTAGCAGTTAGAGGTTAACTTCCAGTTTGTAAATAAAAAAAAATGTTGAGATGATTTTTAAAATTCTTGTAAGTAAAACAAAGATTTATATCTTCACTTGTAATTCTATTGCGGGAAGTACCGTTTTTGAGTAAAATATCGAATCTTTCCAAATATTTATCTCAATTAAGATTCACGCTCACCAAAACTAACTGTACTTGCGATAACAACCATGTGATAAACTACATCTCAATAGCTTAAGTAGTTTTCGAGATATTAAAAGAAGAAAAAATCATATCTTAAAGATCCTAACTATTCCTGTTAGTTTTATTAACAATTTAGTTCTTCTTTACTATGGCAACCATATGACCTAGCGAGATTTTGGGTTTTGCAGACTTTTCTTTGCACTCCACACTTTGCATTTTTTAAAGAGGATTAAGTTATTCTAAGTAGCGCTTCATTTAGAAATCGAAGTACTTAATGATTTTGATTTTTTATTGCTTTTAAACAATTCAAGTTCTATCAATTTTAAAAATCTCATTTGTTTGTCATAATCATAAGTCATAACTTAGGTATATTATGTATGTAGAAGATAAATAGGTTTTGTTATCTAATAGAAGTAACCGCTATAAATATCAATATAATGTTTAGTTTGTGCTTATTTAAATTTACTTTTCAAATTTAACTTCCAGCTCGGAATACAATCAAAGAGATATACTTGCTGCATGGCAACCACAGTTCTTCCAAAATACATAGAAGAATGGAGGCATCTAGTGATGAAAGTGGATTGTATGCTCAGAACACTAATGGTAGAGTACTTTCCTAACCTTTTGTCTATTTTTCTATTTCTTCTTCTTTTTCTTCTTTATATGTTTTTTATATTACACAGGGTCTTCCATTAGTTTAGAATTGTTTATGCAATTTAAAAGCCATTGTGAGATAAGTTAGCTGAATGCTTACAATTATTTACAAACATATAGGATGTTCTGTATTCTATAGAAAAGCTAAACTGTGTTATATCTTTTAAGTCGTGTAGTTCGTTGAAAAAGATTACTAATAACGTCACTTTATTAAGGTAAAGACACGGAAAGTAACGAAATCGCAGAGAGAATACGCAAGATCTGGCTTGCGTATCCAAAACGACAAAAGCAAGCAAATACAAGAATAAATGTAGAAGAGCTTGGACAAGAGGATGAAGGTATGTAATAATAAAAATAATAAAGAAATATATGTAACTAAGTAAATAATACATAAAATTCATCATTCATTATTAGATTGATAAATTTCCTTTCTAAGTTTAAGATTTTCATCTTTAGATAACAAACAAAAATGTGACCCTATGGTTGCGACTCATCTCGAAGTTGAAAACATTTCTATTGAATTTTCATAAAAGCAATAAAATACTCTAAACGATTTTATTTCGGAGAACCTCGAGTATCAACAAGTCTTAATTGCTATAATTTCTACAAAAACATGATTTTAGGCTTGCCAGCAAATTTTTGACAAACAAAGAATTTCTTTTTTTACACTTTAAATCGAAAATAAAAATAATAATTTTAAGCTACAGAACAGAGGTATATTCTGAAGATTTTTAACAAATAGGTCTTCTGATTAAGTTGCATATTAGCATATAGTATTGAGCTAATCTAAAAAAATACGTACAACGCCACGTATATATTTTTATACTAACATATGGTTTTTGACCAATAAAATCAAATTAACCTCTTCCCTTCCTAACCTCTATTATAAAACTACGCATTTTCAAAGCTTTCATCTTCCCAATTCTTCTGAGTAAATATTTGGGTTCTTTTGGTTTCTTGCATTACTAGAAATAAAAACAATTTTTAAAATGTAGAGCTCCCTGAAATGAATTTTACAGAAAATATCTTCTTGAGTAAGCAAAGCAGTCAAATTTTTCTCCTAATCTTTAAGGAAAGCTCTTTCCTCGTAAATATAACTCTTTTCAACAAATCAAACATCTTCTTGATAGCACTCTTATGTCACTAAAAGCATTCCAAGCAAGCTATTAAATGACACCAAAATCAGGTATGCAGAATCTTTATCTCTATAGAGAAATAAAAGACAATATCGTGGAAATGTGGTTTATGCACCAGAACAGGCATGGAGCTTATATTTGAATATTATCTGCATACCTACTAGAAGGAACTCAGCTATTATTCTCAAGTATATAAATTTATATCTTGTCGTAGGATGCATTGTTTTCGAGTAAAATTAAATTTCTAGAAAATTTCTGAAACAACCTTAATGTCAAGATATCTCGCTTTTCTCGTATCCGGTAGATAAACAGGATAAAAACAATAAAAACATCAAGTATTCATTTTATATTACAGTACGTAATTACTCGTATGCATATCGTTAATTTGTTAAATACTTAAGAATACCTAACTATGAAATTTATAAACATTTACTAAAAACACTAACAATAACGTTTTTAAGGTGGAAACAACATGGAAGAAAAGGAACCATGTCTATGTAACTGCCAAGGAAAACCGTGCAAGAATCTACCAAGTAAGCTTTATGTAATTATATATTTACATACTGTTACATGGAGGCAAAAACGTAGCTCAGGTATTGCACCAAAGTAACATTTTATAGCTTCATAGAAAATAGATTGTCACTGGAGCAGACGTGTAACCTTGTAAAAAATGTGTTTTAATGATCTGTGGACAAAGGATAGCGACTTTACATGTATTGCAAGTCATACAGAATTATTACCTCTATGTTTAAGGATTATTTCTGATTATACAGAGTGTATCGGAAAAACGTAGCAGACCGACTATTTACATGAAACACTAAATATTTTAATACTAGATGAGACCCGGGGCGGACCGCCCCTTTTCCCATAGCTGCGCCACTGTGTAAATATGTACGAACGACAATGATATTTATACTTAATAATTGAAATCGCGATACTTTCATATCAGTAAGGTAATTAAAAGGCAATTAGACACAGTCTGATGTAGTACGAAAAAGAAGTCCTATCCGGATCAGTACGAAAGTGTAGCCCGTTCAGTGCAGTACAAAAATCATCTCGGTCCGGTGCAGTATTGATTAAATTAGATTAAATAAAATTTAATTTAATCGCATTGTTTTTCAATAAAAAAGTGATCGAGTTTCAAATTTGTTAAAACATCGTGTTAGCTTTGTTTACGGGTGCAGTTCAAACACGGCAATCTGATTTTTGAGTAAATGTAAATAATAATATTCATGGTTACGCGCTCGAGTTTCCGAATAGACAAATAGATATACATAGTACAAACATAGAGGGCGATTAACGAATATTATATTTGAATACCTTACTTCTGATTTATTTATTACAACAATGTAGCATTATCGGGGTCTAGATCAACTGTTACACCGTTATACAGGATGATCAGTTTAAAACTTCCCACCTTAAATAACTCTTTACTTAGTAAAATCCTCCCAATCACCACCTCCCCAAACTTTTAAATGGCACTACTTTGTGTGATATATCATTTTAAAGGGTATAAAATTCTCAATCTTCTACATCAAAGGAAATTAAAATCGGCCAATCCGTTCGTGAATTAGAGCCAAAAATGTATTTAATTCAATCAATACGTTTCTGTCTCTAGTTCATGAATGGCTGGGCTGGTTTTACTTTTCTTTGATGTAAAAGATTAAAAATCTTATACCCTTTAAAATGATATATCACACATAAGGTAGTGCCGTTTAAAATTTTAGGGAGGGGGTGATTGGGGGGGAGGGTGAAAGTTTCCCAACTGACTAGAGTAGGTTATTAAATGTTTCCCCCCCAAAAAAATCGATGCGTTTTAGCAATTTTTGATAATTTTACTAATTAAAGAGTTATTTAAGGTGGGAAGTTTTAAAATGACCACCCTGTATAATATTATAGGTTGCAAATCTTGTCAGACTTTTCGACTTCATCTACTATTAGTAAACGAAGTCTTTTAGTATTTAGATTATACAAAAGTGAACTTTAAAAGCCATTTGTCAAGTTTCAACGGGATGGTTTTATTATACAGGGTGATCCAGAAAGGCAAACTGTTATTTATTTCAACTTTTTAAATGATATGTATTGTTGAGATTTAAAAAACATAAACTTTTCACTATTATTTCCTAATTAATGGTAAACTCGAGATATAAAATAAATTATCTTGTAGTCTGCTATTAAATCTTTAGCATATACAGTGTGTCCTCAGATAGACTGAACAAAAAGGAAAAAATTTTTATTTGTAACTTAACAAAAAAATGTCGTTCTTTATAAAATTTCTTGCTTGTCTCAAAATCACCAATTCTGAAACAAAAGTTTAAATATTCTTTTGAACAGCTGAGAAAATTAGAAAAATACTGAGATCTAAGCAAAAAAGCTTCTAAGTTTCATATTTTTGACTAAATCTGATTTTTTCCCTCTTGTTCAGTCTGTATAAAAAAAACCCTGTATATTATTATTTAAATAGCAAAAAAACTGGTTTTAGATTTTCCATGGTTGAGTGATGAATCAATTGTTTATCTCAGATCTAAAAATGCACGACGCATGGAGGAAAATGTGGATTCTGACAACGGTATGTGATTATTCATTTATTGCTATACATTATATTTTTTTATTGAGTAAGAATAATTATCTGCTGTTTATTATGTAAGAATAATTCTACAACTTCTTACATAGTGGTGTTAAATAAAATACAAAAAGGAAAGAAACCGTTGATGAATTATACTGCTTCAACATTAATTGCCGTGTTTCACAAACTCTTTTTCTTAACGTGTGATAACTTTGGATGGAAGAAATAAGCTAGTGTTTATCATATTTTGTAATTGATTTTCCATAAAAAAATGCCTCGATTAGATAATTACAGTTAATTAAAGAGATATTATCGAGTGAATATACGGTTGTGTGGAATTCTTTTAATCAATTTCTAAATTTTTATAAAGTGCACATCCATCTCTTTAAGATAAAAAGATACATTTATTTACAAGCAGTCAAATATTTAACTTTCTAATTTATTATTAATTCGAAAACATCAATTTAAAAATTTAAGTTTGTTTATCAAGAAACAAAAGCCCAGAGGTTGCCAGTTAGACGCTAAGACTGAGGCAAATATGTTTTTGGTGGTCTTCTCTCTTTGTCAGTAATCTCATTATTACTAAACAAATAAGACTGTAGATAATCTTTTAAGGAATAAAACACAAAGCAAGAAAATCTATATTCAAAAACTATATAATAAGTTCGAAACATTGTCTATATAAAGTTTAAAAAAGTTATGACTACAAGAGTTTTAAAACCTATAACTTATAGTGCTAAAATAAGACAGTTTAGTTAAGAAATCTAAGTAGTTATTCTCGGTTATTGAGTTTTGTACTAATTCTTCGTTCTTCACTATTAACTTGAATAAAACCTATTTTTCTTCGAACGTATAATAATATGCCCATTTTGATATTCGTGGCTGACGTTAAAGTTTAATTAATTTTGTACGCTCAAAGAAAAAAATAGTTATATGTCACCCGGAGTAGAACTTCTTTTTGTGTTTCGCACTCTTTGCACCGCTTCGACTGTACCTCCGCAGCAAATGTGCTCAACACAATGTGACATTATTTTAAATGTCAATGGAAATTATGTGTAGATCTACCTTTCTTTGTAAACTCAATGGATTTCAGAATGCATTTTAAACATTAAACTCAGATTTCATCCAAATTTGTTATTTTATTTTATCGTAAAATATTTTATGTTTCTTTTGTTGCCAATGAGATTATTTCTTCGTTGTGAGAATTTCATTTATGAAATTCGATTCGATATTTAAAAATTTATTTAAAATTGCTTATAGATTTTTAGTATATTTTTCTGTTATCGCCGATTCGGTGAAAAATTTGCTTACATTTGGGTTCCTTCGCTAGAAGAAATGCTTGCGGTGTGTCTAAATATAAGGCCGCTTTAAATTGAAACAATAACGTTTGATACTTTTCCATTTTCAATCTACCGTTTGTGTTTTGTTTCTTGGTACAGTGTACAACCGGCTTCTTTTATTGCATCAAATCGGTTGTGTGAAAAATCATTCAGAATTTTTCTTCAGAGTCGAATCTCATCTGTCGAAGTGGTAGGATGCCCCCTCGGGAGTCGGCTGTGCGCTGCCCGTGTTTCATCTGTATCTTTTAATGTGACGGACACGGACGTATTTGTCAGAATAATAATTGCTGTGAGTTTATCTTTGTGTTTGCATTTGTCGCATTTTGTTAATCCTAAAAGAAAGGCTTCCTGAGATGTTAAATAAAATCGCCTTGCTAGGCGGATATGTGCCGGAACTCATAAGCAGAAAAGTTAAACCCATTAATTTCATAATTTTCGCGTGGAAGGTGACTTGTGTCATCGTATTCAGTCCTCTGTTGAAGGATCGTGTAAAGCGACCGTCTGTTTGTCTGCGAAACAAGTGTATTTAGTTTCTGCTATCTTTTCCGCTGTCCGTGATTCGAACTCTCTCAGTTTCGATACCTTTTTTGCGTTCGTCGTTTCAACAATTACCTTGGAAACTGTTGTTATGTGCTGTTACCTTTAAGCTAAAGAAATAATGTGGTGGACACTAAATATTTAGTTACACTTCGTTAAGAACCTTGCAATAAAGAAAGCCCGGCGGTTCCTGAATTAGCCGCAACTTGTAGTCCAGGTTCCCGGTCATCTTTCTGACGTATTGGGACGCCCTGGTGTATCGCCGATAGCATTCCGAACTTTTAAAGACCTAGGAAGAAGATAATAGAATGTAAGAATTATTTTTTAACTTATATCTTTTGTTATTGTGTAACGTGCACTTTGTGTAGATAAGGTTAAAATTCTTTTAGAAAGATTTATTAAAACCTTTTTTGATTTAAATTTATATCAATCCTTATAATTAATTAGCTTGTAACTTGAACGTTTATAGGAGATTATAGTAACTTTACAAAATAGATTGTGTTTTGAATTTATATTAAAAGTAACCGTTTGTTTTGTTTTAAAAGGGAAATTAAAGTATAATCGATCATAGTTATTTAGGAATTCTCTGTTATTAATTTAGCAAATGATAAATTTTTGTTTATCTTTAAAAATAAGGAATTTTGTTGATCATTTTGTAACTTGGTTTTCCCCTTTCTGAGCAGAACTTTTGAGGTATGATTCTTTCGTCATTTTTTTGTGTTATTTATGCTAAGTTATGCTTTGTTTTTTTTTGAGGATAATAAATTACAGTAAAGTTTAGTTTTGTTGCTTTATTGAGAAATAGAATGTAAAAGGGTTTATTGTATATAATTGTGTTGTTGTTCAACAATGTGAGCTATCAAGCGAATCACCAGGAGGACCAGCGAAATTTCTAAGATTTCATACTGAATCTAATTTATATCTTTACTTGTAATTGGCACATAAGGGTGACCAGTGGGTTTCAGTTTGTAAGTAACGATCCAATTAATTTATTTCGATAATTAAAGACGAGGGGGAGTTTAAGTTGATCCCTGTGACAAAATTTTAAGTGTTTAAATTGAAGAGTTCAAAGCGTCAAGTTTTATTGTCAAATTATCTTTAAAAAGTCAAGTGTTTATTGCAGACGTTTCATAAGTTATCTCTATATAGGGTGATACTTTATACAGTCACCCATATACAGGGTGTTGGTCCGCGAGAAGCTGCGTGGACTGGTCGCTGGTTCCTTTTGACCTTCAGCTTCTGGCGCCCTTAATTTTAAACATTTTTTGGATTTGACAAGAGTTTTTGTGTGTGTAAGCTTCCTTTTGCTTTTCGCTAAGGTACGTTTAGTTAGAACCACCCCGTCTTCGACTTGAGTTACGGGATTGAACATCTTCCGTCATCTGTAACGGGCCTTAGGCTTCTTTTTCAGCTTTTTCCAGTTGCAACAAAAAAGACTTCATTTTAAATTGTAACGTAATACACTATTTTCTTTCTTATAATTTCCAGAATACTTTGTTTGGGTATGCAAGATATATTCTATCTGCTGTGGCACAGAAATCAATTTACGTCGATTATACTGATAACTATCTGCCTGTGACTGCTTTCTCTATTCAAAAGAAACATTTATACAAAAATTCTTATCTTTTGAAAAAGCTTGTTACTTTTAATGCTGCACTATCATCCATATTTTCTCAAGAAATTCTTTGTGTTCATGACTTCCTCGCTGAGAAAGGTCACACCATCTACTTCAGCACGCACTCTTCTACTTTTACTTCTCACAACACTTGCATCTTACAATGATACTAACTTGTTTATAAGTAAGATTACAATAACAAACTCGCTTAACTTATCTTTTCATCAAAGATTAGCATTGGTTGTCATTTACGTCATGTCACACCATCTACTCTTATAGTTAAGTTCAGGCCACAATCAATAGTCTTGTATCTTGCCCTGAACATCTTAATTAAACGGCCCAACGTCTCTCTGAAATCTTCTCTGACTTATCAGAGGAAAACAAAAAAAAACTAAGGTTATCAGAATCCACCTCCCGTCAAATTTATAACCACGTATACGGAAAAACACGTTTACAGGTTTTCTGCTATAGCCTAAATAGCAAGCAAGAGAGTTTTTTCTAAAAATAAGTGCTTTTGAATCCTGATAGATAAAAGAATTTTTCGATAAGGTTTGGCAAGTTTTAAAGATTTCTGAACTCAGTATTCTATAAAGAGTTTTCACAGCAAGAAAATTAAGTTTTGCAAAAAAAATAGGATCTGTTCAAAGGAAGCTCTTTTATAAAATCTACGACACTTTTGTAACGTAACTTTCCGTTTCTGGACCGTTTGCTATATGATACGTTCATATCAGTTAGAACCTCTAAATAGTGTAATTTATTACGAGGTATTGAGATAATAATAACTTTACACGTACTTCATAATTTCTACGAGCTTCAAGAAAATCTTGTGAACACTGTTCTTTCAATCCCGTTACCGCCAGAACCAACGTTGCAATAATCAAAAAAAAGAAAAACTTACCCCAATCTGTAGGGCTTTGAACACTAGAGAAATTTTTACCCCTCACTACAAATACAGAGCCCCGACAAATTTACCAGAAACAAACGGTCTGTCTCCCTTGTTGGAAAGAACCACAACCGCAACCTACTCGACAAGTCGCTCGTCCAATCGGAACATTACAGCGTAAACTTAGCAGGGAAGATTTGAAATGCTCATTGAAGAATAAAAAGAAAATCTCTGTTAGGATTTAATTTACAGAAACCAGTCAGCAAAAACATAGGAAGATGATGGTAACTTGCATCAACCAACAACACCTGGTCACCTATTTATTTCACACGTCTGGATGCAAGGAAACTAAATTAATCAGAATTCACGAAGAGATTTTAATTAAAGACTATAACCCTAATTAGATAACATAACACTATCCCTATTGCTAAGCACTTTATAAGATTAAACCCAAATGAATCGAGATTTCAGCGAACGAATTTCAAAATCCTGCACTAAGGAAGTAAACTTATATGTTGAAACAGTTTGTAGAGACACTTTCTAAAAACTAGAGATACGTAAAACATCGCCTTTTTGGAAATAAATATTCGAGGTAAAAGGGTCCAACACTTATACCTGTTAATTCCTTGAAGACATTCTCAAATCTTTTACATTCTAAAATTTTCATAGAAAAAAGGTATTGCCGTTTGTCAGTTATTTTCTTTCAAACGTACTTCTTTGAAATATCTTGAATGTTTTACATTATAAATTTTCTTAGAAGAATTTTGCTTTTGTCTAATTTCTGTTGATAGTTTTCAGAATATGATTTTCTTTAAACACTCGAGAATTTTGCTCTTTGTTAAAACACAGGTAGAGATGTATAAAAGCTTAGTTATTTACAGGGACAATTTATTCATTCGCTAACATTCATTTGCTATCATTTATAGTTTGCACAAGATTTATCGACATAGGTCCTCGACAATTATCAACCTGTTTTAATAAATAACATTTATTTTAATTATTTTATTATTAAATGAACTCGCATATTATTATAAAACACCAGCACATCAGTTGCCTTCATCAGTTATATCTTGCGTCCCGCTTGCTTAATAAATAATAAATTAAAAAAAACTACACAAAAATTATCAATCTATCAGTGTGAACTCACAACAAGTACCAAAACCCTCTTCAACAAGAGAAAACTACAAAGAAAAACGAGTAAATTAGATTTTCTGAAACCTTTTAAATTCAGCGACCTACGGCAACATCATACTTTACCTCAAAAACAAAATGCAGTTATTCGAATCTCATTCCTTCACAGAAATTAAGCCTACTTTTTCGTATTCAGCAAAGTAAGCTTAATTCCTGTCAAGGAATGCGATGTGACTAACTGCATCCTGTTTTCGAGATAACGTATGAACTTGCCATAGTTCGTTGAATTTGAGAGATTGTGAAAAATCTAATTTTACTTGAAAATGGTACATTTTGCAGGAAAAATTCAAGAGCGACTTTTTTTGCCAAATCTATTTGTTGATTTTGAAAATACAATAATTTTTTTATTCTTTACTGGTGTAACAATTTTCGTTAGGGTAATGAGTTAGCTCCCTTTTCTAATTCCCCACTTCTAAAAAGGAAGTCAAGCACAAAACTACGTAAAATAATAGACACCATTGAGTAATAAGCATGTAGAAAATTTTATTGCGATAAACCTTTATCACTGTGAGGTCTGATATTATAGTCAATGATTACATCTAACCAAATTCAAAACCTTTTGACAATTTTATAATGTTTTATAAATATACAAAATAATGTTATCAAAACTATAACTACCTACTTCACTATATTTATGTAGTTATATCTGATTTCAGATGTACTTCGTGGTGCAAATAAGCTAAAAAACTTGCGAAGTACTTGGCTTTCTAAGTCACTCCCAGCGGCATATGGAACACGGTTAAAACAGTTAGCATCATCATCTAAGAAAGGTGCGCTTTTAGAATTGTATGAATCGAACAACCTTTAAATTGAAATGCAAATTTTGAAGCTAGAACAAAAACTAAATTCTTGATTAGCACACAACTAAGAAATTAATTTAAAATAAAATTTGTGATAGAATCTATAAAAAGTTGGACTCGAATTATTTAAAAAATCGCAGTTAAGATATAGAGAATTGAGTTTATGTGGTAATTACGTTTCAGATTCTAAGGCTGCTTCTCCAGAGATTAGCGACAGACTGGCTTCTATATGGTTTGTTCACAATACTACAAAGATAAATAAAGCTAGCAGAAGATTTGGATTGGATAATTATCAAGGTAAGTTAACTTTTAAGTTTAAATTGTACTAATTAGGATTAAATAAGAATTAACGCTTTCAACGTACCACAGTCAAGAAAAATAGGAGTTGTTAAGGGCAAAATAAGTAGTCATTTGTTTATGTAACTAAAATATCATTAAAGAGAAATTCCACTTAATAATTGCCATTACTGTATGATATACATAATCTAAAACAATATACAATATGGGGTAACTGCAGTGATGCCAATCTCATAAGATTTTCTTTAAATTACATTGGATTTTATATAATTTTTGTTTAGTTTATTTGACACATAAAACAATGACAGACATGATTATTCCAAGTGGTCAATGAATATAAGTGAAGGCTAATTAAACAGACAAAACTATCAATGGCCAATTTTTATTTGAAAATATGTCATGTTTGTACTTCTATTGCTTAGAAAAGAAATCTGTCAAATTTCAGAGAAAATCAAATTTTATTTATCTGACTCAAATTGCGTTTTAGCTATAATGTACTATAAGAAAAATTTCTTGTTCTAAGATATTTTTTGTTTGAAATCTTAATTTTCAAATTATCTACTTCCTAGTTTAAATATGTGCCAGTGCCTATATAATATTGGTGATTGAACAAGAAACTTTAGGGGGTGTGTCTGGTTTGCTATAATTAGTAAAAAATACAGGTAAGTCAAATAAGTAAGAAGTAAGTCAGATCAAATTTTAATACATGAATATTTTCTACACTCTTTACCATCCTATTTAGTTAAGATAAATCTTTATTAACAGACTATAGTAAATTACAAAACATGCTTTATAAGAGTCTTTATTTTTACATGAGTTTAAGTTTAATTTCATTTTTGGAAAAAACAAGTGCTATCAATATAAATCAAAAATTCTTTTCTGCCACATAACCTATGTAAAAAATAGATTTCTAACAATAAGTAAATAATTCTGATATAAATTTACCTTATTGTATTTACTGCAAGAAGAGTTACAAATGGTGACGATAATGGGATATTTTCTATATTTACTTGATAAAGAATCCATAACAGAATTGATGTAAGCAATGAATTTCCTTTAAAGTAATTAAAACAGGTTTCTCTTAATTGCAAAGAGATAAGCTGTTTGAAAATTATTAACCTCTTTAGATGACTCTGTCAATAATGATAGAGGTTTAAATCTGCAAGTAACCCTTTAAGAGATCAACCCCAATTTTGTCAGTATCTGATAGTAGCTTTTAGCATTGAACAAGTTGAAGATCAAGCTGAAACAGCATCGGACTGGACCTAAAAGACCTATTGAAAATTAATAAAACTGGGAGCACTAATACTTATCATATTTAGGAACAATACTAAAGGTTATTAGGATTAATTAATCCTTTTAGGTTCACTGATCTTTAGAACACCATATCAAACAAAGGCGTATCTAGAAATTTTCTGTATCTTGGTATTCTGGTATTCTGCTTCTTTTAAGATTTCCGGTATTTCCGCCGCAAACGGCCCTAAATGAGACAAAGTTGAATTCTTAAACCATAACAGCTAAAAACATTTAAGGTGTTGCCACTGAAAGTGAAAAGAACGAATCACAAAGTTGGCTGCTATATGTGGCTTAAGTAGCAAAGCCTATTGTGATTCCTGAATCACCTTAAGAAGATTAAAAAGTAAGAGGGCGCAAAGTTGTAATGTTATTTTGAAACATTGCATATTTATCCGGTCTCTGCTTTAAATTTCGTTTGGATATTTCCATTTGGTAAAGAATTAATTGTTCCATCTTGTATAAATTCATTTATTAGATTGTTTGTTTTATTAACAAGAATATTTTTGTTCAAGGCCTGTCGAGTCTCAAATTACTAGTTTGTACGTGCGTTTCTGCACAATTTTCCTGTCGCCAAGCCCATTCAATTTCTTGGAAATTCTTATTTTTTTAAGATCACCGCGGACGTCCGAGTATAAATTACAATGTACCAACAGGCCGTACAAACTTTCCATTTAGCGTATAGTTGCCCATGTATTTTTTTTTCTCTTAGGGTAAAAGCGACTCTACTTAACCTCTTTTTCACGTATAATCAAGACCGGCGCGTAGCGTAGGGCTCGGAAGGGCAAACATTCTGGTTTTAGCTTTCGTAAAGGACACAAATGCGAGCGGGCTTTGCGTATCTTTTGTTTCAGAGCTGGTGTTTAGTGAAAACTCAATCAAAGATGGCTTCGTGAATTCCATAAGACATTCTTTCGGGAAGGATTTGGGCAAAGTGCGAACTTGCAAACAATTAGGTATAATTTGCCAAGTTAGTTTTTTTTGTGGAAAGGCAATTTAACTGTCGAACTCAGTCCGGAGCTTCCGGTATCGTGAAAAGTGAAATCGCTCAGTCTAATTGCTAGGCAATGATAAAGCCTATTTTACTTTACTGATTTAAAATTACGATGAATTTCATTTATCATTGCCTAGTAACCAATGGTGCGCAATTCGAGCATTTATTACGATAAATTTAATAAAGTACTTTTATTAAAATAAAAAATTAATTTTTCGAAAACCAATCGGGCGATTTAATTTTTTCAAACACCACTGCATTCTGGTGCTGAAGACTTTTAATTTGATGTGCTACATGCCATATCATCCAATTTAAAATTTTAAAGTAGGAGTAGCTGGAGCTTAAGGATAAAATCTTAATCGAAAACTATGTAGATAGTACATAGTTTCTTTTAAACAGTATAAGCCAGTCGGGGATCTTCAGAAGAGCTCGAATAAATACATTATTGTGCATAAGATTAATGTGATTTTAACTAGAAACATTGATACATACGTGTAGCTAGCAGGCTCCAGATTGTTGTAATCTTAATATTTGTTTGGTAAGTAAGAGTGTATCAAGTCGATCGGCCTCGTAAAATTTGCAATAAACATTTACGAAATCAGAGCGTTATACAGTAAATTTTATTTTGATAAATAAAGTATCTACTGTGAGCAACCCAGGTAAGCCCATATACAGGGTGTTATCCCCTGAGATACTTAGGTACAGGGTGTCAGCCTACGAGAAGCTGCGTGGGTTGGCTTATGGTTCCCTTTTGACCTTCAGCTTCTAGTGCTCTTTAATTTTGACTATCTTTTAGAATTACCGAGGGTTTCTACGAGTGTAAGCTTTTCTTTTTTCTTTTTTTGAAGGTAAGTTTAGATTGAACCACACCCATCTCCGACTAGAGCTACGGGATTGAAAATCTTCCGACATCAGTAACGGGCATTAGGCCGCTTTTCTAGGTTATTCCCGATACAAAGTACGTCGTAATATACATTTTCTGCAGGATTGCGTGACGAATTTTTAGGCTGAGGAGTGAGTGCGGACGTTGCGAGTGGCGGCGTGCCAAAGAAAATATTCAACTTTGAAATGATTAATGTTTTTGGCAAAGGTTAAATGTGAGTATTCAACACTAGTATTACTATTATGATAGATAAGAGTAAGATTCAATGGTGTTACCGTCAAAAGCAACGCTGTTAAGAAGCGAGAAGCATGGTCTCAAGTGTAAACGTAATTTTAGATCCACGATAGTTTACCTTAAGAAAGTTAAAAACTAAAACAATGAGAAGCTCAACGTAGAAATTTTGAGAATGAATGCGTGGCGGAGTTGCAAAGCGGCAGAAAAATGCACTACGGAGTCACAGCGTTCTCAGATGATTACATTTGAAACAAATAAAGCTTATGGAAACGAATTGTACATTATCAAGATTGTAGCGCTCTTCTATTCCTACGATGGATAAGAAGGTTTAAGGTGAGTTCAAAATGTTACCACCAAAGGCAATATTGGAAAAAGTAAAGCTTGATCCTAGATTGATGATAACTTACCTGAAGAAGGCTAAAAAGTAAAAGAAAGCAAAGCATAACGTATAAGTTTTATTTTTTACAGTTTTCTAAAGTAAATCAATTTTCTAGGTCATAGATCTCTTGGCTCTGTCTTATTCCTACGAAAGATAAGAAGATTCAAGGCGCGAGTTTAAGGTGCAACTGCCTAAGGTAGTTTGAAAAGGTTAACTGCGATGGTGGACCGCTACAGGCGGTTTCAAGTGGAAGCGTAATCCAATTTTAACGATAACTTACCGTAAAAAGGTTAAAAAGTAAAAGGAAGTAAAGCACGACATAGAAGCTTTGTGGGTGATTAAGTAGCGAAGCCTCGAAAGACTTCACATTAAAGTCACAGCATGTCCAGAATATAAAGATTGAACTGAAAATTATTAAATTTTTCCGGAAATTATTATCGAAAATATGTGATACAAGAATCCACAATGGCTTACCTTAAGAAGGCTAAAAAAATAAACGTAGGAGTTTTGCGGGTAAATATATGACGATCAAGTAGATGAGGTTTAAATTTGAAATGAACAAAGCTAAATTATTGTTTCTTATTTTTACGATAAGAAGGTTCAAAGCGAGATCAAGGTGCAATTGATGGTGTAAGTGAGACGCATCGTATGTAGAAAGGTAGGCCGTCATAAGCGACATCAAGTTGAAGCGTGGTCTTGGATTAACGGTAACTTACTTTGAGAAGGTTAAACGCAAAGAACGACGAGAAGTTCTCTGTGCAATTGCGCCGTGTACGGTAGAAATAACTCAGCGTGGGGGCACCACATAAGGAAAGGGCCCACCAAGAAACTTTTTATAAGTCAAATCTTAAACTGCAAGCTAATCCAAGTTTCCAAACGAAAGGAATATCAAGCGATTATCCTATTACAGTTCAACGAAGCACTTTCCTAAGGAGTGAAGGATTTGCTATAATCTAAATCTAAATTAATCTCATTTTAATGCTGAGTTACCTAGGGTTGAAAAAAAATAATTGCTGTCAATGTAAATATTTTAAATTAATTAAATTTAAAACGATTGTACTACGTATCTATTTTGCATTTGAAGTTTTCATTTACTGAAGAAGAAAATACCGTGCTATTTCTTCATTTTACTTTAAATTGCATTTAAATGTATGTAATCTGATTATTTATCGTACAAGATATTAGTTATCTTAGTTTATATACAATTCATTAATTAAACGTATTCAGTAAATTTAAAATTCAATTAAAATTGAGCAAGAAGAATTCTTAAAATTGGGTTTTAAGTGTTCTTTCAATAATTGCTTTCAAAGATTATATCTTTAAACCCACTCTGCAGTCTAAGTCGATCCTGCGCGTTTGATATATTGCGAAAGATCAACCTGTATTGTATGTCATCGTATTGCGTTTGATACAAGATGCTTCCTTAATAATTACTTCTTTGAATTTTAAAGGTATGCCTTTCCTTTCAGCCTTGTTTATATTTAACTAATTGGTGGTCATTTTATAACAACATTAAGAAACTTCGGAGAGGCTTAGTTTATCCGATTCACTTCATTGTCAGTAATCCTTGGAGTTACAGATAATTACAATTGTACGTACATAACGGTTGATGATTTATTAATTAAACAAAGCGAGTTTTACAAGCTTATTGTTTTACTCACTATTGAGAACTTTACTTGTTTAAGCAAATCTGAAATTTTGCTTACTTGATTAATAATAAATTAAGTAGTATAAGCAAATCTAATACTTTGACGACGTGATCCGCTTAACTTTTGGTTAATTAATTATGAAATAGAACTGAAAACTTGATGTAATGTTTTATATGTATGTATGTATGAACTGAAATACAATAGAAATTGGTTCGTTGACTTTTCACCAGTGTGGTGCGTGTTATTTATTATAACACATAAAATCTTAATAGTATGGCAGATTTGAATTCATGAATTGCCCGAAACCTACCGAGACAATTTTAGTAGCTTTTGAGTACGTGATCCCAAGACCAATAGAAACCTGACACCTTAATCTCTTCGTCCGTAGAGGAAAATTGGATAGAAGTGCTGCCTTTAGGGGTTCCCAAGAATTAGTTTAATTTACCCAAAGTTTTGATCGGATCCATAAGCGAGAGATAAGAATTTTTAAGAGATATCAAAAAGCCTTTAAGCAGCCGTCTCTGTAGCGATCCTAAATACTAAAATACATATTTTGTTTGTAGTAACAAATTTATATCTAGAAAACTATTTAAAAGAGTTAGGAGGATGCAATTTGGCATCGGTCGTCATGCAGCTACCGGCTTCTGATTGTCCAGTCTGATTTTGTTTTCTCCTCTTCAGTTTTTCCCAACTAAAAATAGGGCGTTTGACTCTCTATATCCAGAACGTAGAATCCTATCGCCATGGGACTTTTTGTTATTATGTCTTGTAATCAGGGTAAAATATTGATCTGGTTTAAGTACTTTTCATTTGTTTTCTGAACAGCTATTTAGAAAAGATTTATTATGTTAAATTTTATAAGCGGTACTTAATCAAAATTATTCATATCAAGCCATTTGATTGTCTACAAAAAACATCAGGCGTATTAATTCCAAAAACTACCGTTTTTAAGTCAAAGAGAAATAGAAACCAAAACTACTTGGTGCTGTATCGAAATAAATGAAGATAAACGGCTCTGTAACCTACATCCTTTCTTGAAGTTTTTATTTATTATTTTAAAATTATGAAACGGATACCAAACAATAATTTATGATTTTCTACGTCTACTACGAAGCGAAATTTAGGTAGAGCAAAATTCAGATTTTGTAAGGTAATATATTTTTGGCCTGGTCTTTTCAAAGTGATGAGTATGCTTT
The DNA here is from genome assembly GCA_011009095.1 of Ignelater luminosus. NCBI lineage: Eukaryota > Metazoa > Arthropoda > Insecta > Coleoptera > Elateridae > Ignelater > Ignelater luminosus. The sequence goes on from VTPC01001336.1 coordinate 78,779, forward strand.
TAAAATAAAGCTAACTAAGAGATACAGTTAACTGTTGAGAGTAAGTCTTGGTTACACAATTTCTGCGTGATCATCATCATCTAGAATACTTATTTTATAATATACAGACTATATATAGCGAATCATAAATTTCAGATAACCAACAAAGCAAAGGAAGATACAGAGAGGCACCATACGAAAACAATGAAAATCAAACACGACTTGATAAAAAAAGTGCAAGTCGTCGTTGGAAGTGGAACATGCGGGCAGTTAGGCCGAATAGCAAGAAAGCAACTCCAATAACAAGAAACCATAATGCTACATCTAAAAGAAAACATTCTCTTAGAACGAGGATTTTTAACAACGCTTACGAGATTCCACATAATAGAAATCAGAAAGAAAATTCTTTAAGAAGTGTATGGTTCAGGAGGCTGTTTAATGATTCCTATCAAAATAGAGGTATATTTAATACTATGTCAGAAACTACTGATAGAAATCATACTAACAAAACGGAAAATAAAAAGACCTTATTAAAACGGTCCAAATTAAATATTTATTCGCCAAAAAGAATAGATAATAAATATCGCTCGCGACCAGGTTATTACGAACCGTTTATGAATTTATTTATAGAGTCATTGTTAGTTAGAGAAGATGATAGGCAACACCTTCATAAAGTTTCAAAAGCTTTCAAGCAATTAAACAAGGGTCAAGACTTTTCAGTGGAAGAACTATAAAAATCATAAAAATGCTATATTAAATCATCTTATTGTCTAATTTAGTTTGCTATAAAGTAATGTATAATAAGAATTTAAGCTATAAAGCAAGTTTTCTTGATGTATGGTAATTATTTCCTTTGAATCAGAATTTTAGAATATCTAATAATACTTTTGCTGAAAAATAGCTGCACTTCCAGAGTAAAAGTTGTCTGTACGCAAAAATGGCTAGAAAATGCAAAGAAGATGTAGAAGATGAGAGAAACATGAAAAAACACAAAGCACCGTTTAGAGTGCACTAGAATGATCAGAAAGAAAAGAAGCGCGATAGCGCGATGGTTGGGTATCTATCTATCTGGGAGACAGTTCTAGTTTTTTTTATTACTTCTTGTATTTCAAGATTATTAACGACTCTTAATCAGCAAATACGTTCTGGAAGGGAAGTAAGGTGATATTAAGATGATTAGAATAATTATTGAAAATTTCTAATTAATTCAAATTCGGTTATTGCTACATATACAGTAAATATAAATATAAAACATCTAAAAAGGTCTAATGATACGCAATATAACTGCCCTTAGAACTGTCTCCGGTTGCAATGCTAACAAATTTTATGCAATAACTGCCAGAACAAAAGAATATTTACGCACAATGTTATGTTATTAAAAGAACATAATTAAAACAAACTATACAATAATATCAAAATCAAGTAAGCGTTTAATTAAAAAAAAGAAGATTTTTTTGTTTAAGTCTGCTAGCAAAACAAAAAACAATCTGAAGAGCGCTTGCTTTAATTATTATATGAAACAATCCCAACTTTGTATTGTATTGTAGAGATATTTCTAAATCTTCTATTTTTGCGCTTTACGGGATTTCTTGAGTGTACCAAGTATAATAGCAAGTCTGTATTTAAACTACCCTGTATTGGCTGATTCCTGGCTCATGAAACTATCTCTCAAGAAGAAGATTGTACGTTAGAGAATCTGCATATTCAGTCTTGTAGAGAGGTTTGCGATTTTGCTAAAACTTGCTTAAAAGGTATGATTTGAATTTTTGGGATGTTGTTTTATGTTGAGAGTAGTAGGACAGAAGTCCTTACCGTTTTAATAATAGTCTTAATCTTTCAATACAATTTACTTCTCTTTATAGTTTTGCATTTTCATGCCTTTCCTTCTATCTTCAACTTTTTCTTCGGTTTCTTATGTGGTTCAGTCTAATTCTTTTTATAGAGATGGTGCATGGTTAATTGGTTTTGATTTATGAATTTATGTAGCGTCTTGTTGTATTTATTTATTTGACGCTCTGATGTTGTGGATTGCAATCTTTAAATTGTAATCAACGTTGATGTTAGACAGAACACCATATCGAGATAATATCAAACCATGTAAAAATTACCGACATTATTAATGTCAACTCCATTAGTTAAGGAAACTTGGGCGGATATCTCATCTTGGCATCGCATGATTCTGCATTACAAAAAGAGAGAGCTACAGAAAAACGACCGTAGCTCTAAGGTGAATAGGATTTTACAAATATTTATTGACACAGAAGATCATCAGGGAAATGTAGAGATCTCAAAAAAACTTCTTTAACTTTCCAAAATCTTCGTAAAGTTAAGCCAAGAGTTTGGTTCGAGAGGCACGAAAATGTATCAAATAAAGAAGGTGTTGTATTTAGAGATGTGGGTTCTGAGAGGCAATATCTCAGCACCTAGTAGCATGATTTGAAACACGTTTCCAATTTTCGCAGTGTATCAGCAAAAATGTTGGTCACAATGAGAGTATCTAAATCTAGAGTAGGCTGGATTTGTCTTAAAGGTCTCACAGTAACTGCATGAGATATTTTAAAAGACTCTAACAATCTTAACGTTTTTACATAATACTGAGTAATAAAATTTGCCCGACTTTTTGAATCCAATTAGATCGAACTAATTGATAGTTTCCATACATCGACTTTGGATGTAGAAATTTCCAGTTGATACGAGAGGTAAGAACATGAAGCGTGGTAGCACTCGAGGATATGGTAATATCAATTATTGGTTTGAGAAATATATAAATGTGTGTAATGTCTTCCTTTGCACAATTGACATCTAGAATCAGAAGAACACGATTTTGCTTGATGTTTTCGAAGACTTGGAATCACAATCACATAAAGGATATTTGTAAATAGAATGATAAGATCTACATAGCGAACATTTTATTACATTATCGTCTTTAGTTCCAAGCTGAATCATAACTACCGAATCAGATGCAGCACAATTTTCACGTAAATAGTTCTGAAGTTAAAAATTCTTTAACAAAATTAAATCAATCTTTTTGCTAAAAATATGGAAAAGTACAAAATCCCAAGAATCTACAGGCTTCTTTAAGTTCTTTAAATCAGTAAGATTATCTGCGAAAATATCTAAGACATTTCTAAGCTGACCTGTCAGATTCACTTTAGAAGCATTAACAATTGTTTCCCAATGAAAGACAGCAAAAATTTATTTATTTTGATATTATTGAAGAAACTTATTGCACACGAGAGTATACTTTGCCTCAGTGATATTGAAATTCTTAATTTCCAAGAGGTTCTTTAATAAGAGACAACAGATATTGGAGCTTATCGACATCCGAGAGAGAGTCATTGCCATTTATTAAAGAATCAAGTAAATTAATAAATCTTGGTCATTTCTTGAAACCCCCACCAAAAGATGGAGCATTGAGCTCTGGAAGCTTAACATCATTGCTATAGTATTTAGTAACCACGGCTACCAGGAAGTTAATATTTTGTTTAAATTTGATTTTTTTCAACCTAGAAATCAATTTGAGACATTATCTTGTAAATAATTATGCTTCATTAAGTAATTATTACTAACGTCAATTGGTTAAAGTAATTATTTGCTATTAAGTTCCGAGCAACAACCACAACCGGATTTTACTTTAAATTTTTGAGACTGCACATCTTTGAAGCTCAGAATTCTGCAAAAACAAGCTGAAATACAAGGAAGTATAATTTAGCATTTAGTGGAATAATTGCGTTACTTAGATTAAAATGAAAATGTAAATATTCTAGTTGCATAGATGCTCATTTATTGTGTGTTTTACTTTTTCTTCTATTGTGTTTTCCAATGGTGCCAAAACGATATCAATAGTACTTATTATAAATAGTGTCGCATCTTTTCTTTAAAATTATACTATTCACAAATACTAAATTTCAGGTAAACCACAGAACAAAGCATGGAAGTGGTTAGCTCCTTCTACAAACCTGTACATCGCAAGCTCAAAGAATAAGAGAAGTCTACAGCTTGCACGACGCCCAAATGCAACAACCAGATTTAACTGGGGATTTAGCGCAAGACCTAAAAAGAATCCTCGTCCTCTTGTGAGAATAGACAATACTAGTTCATCTACAGAAGATGATAAGAGTTACAGATTTTTCCAAAAAGACATTTATGGCCGTCATAGTAAGCCAGAATTCTCGCGGTTAGGTAGATGTCTCGTTGCTAGACCATTTCGTCATACTGATTCTTTACTATGGGAGAGATGTCCTTCTAAAGATACGAATTCATCTATAGTTGAAGCAAGAGGTACATGACTTGAAAAGACAAATATTTATTTTTTCGTTTACGTTATGTTTATTTTAATATAAGACAAACATAGGAACATTGTAGTGTGTTCTAACATTAATTCAGATTCATCTGAGGAATATTATGAAAAACATACAAACCTCATTACGGCCTTTTGACCTTGACATTAGAAATTTAATATAGTAAATTATTTCAAAAGGCTTCTTGGCAGTAAAAGCAATAAAAGAAATTAGTAGATGCCTAAGGTCCTCAGATTTAGTAAGATCTTCGAATCCTAGATAATTCTTAGATATTCATATTTCATACGGCAACATCACATTTTCATTACAAACAAAATTTAATTAAAAGAAATCCAGTTCAATGTTTGGAGATACTAATAGGAAGTCACAAAGTAGCTGTTGCTACTGAAGGTACCTACTGGTCTATCAAAAAAAGCAGAAAAGTTGTTCTATAGTAATAAAATGTTTCACTATAAAATTACGCCGTCCCAAAAAAGCATCCTTTTGAAGGATTACATCTTTACCGAACAAACAGCTATGCATCATGAATTTCAGCTTTATCAGTTATTCTCTGAACTTTCTTGTTGACGAACATTCACCACTGTCAGTGTTATCACCTAAAGAATCTTTAAGAACCTCTACAGCAGTATAGTTAATGTAAAGACAAGTCTTTTTGTTTGTTTTGTCTTTTGTGCGTGTCAAATAAACTAAATGTTGTAATTCCTGCTTTTTTAATAATTTGGAAATTTAGCCGGATAGTTTGGCCAAATAGTATATGGCTAGTCTTATGAGTCAAAGGACGTGTTCAAAAAGTAAGTGTAAAGGTACAATGCGAACAATATGGGAGTGTCGATGTTTTCGAACAGTTTAGTAAACATTAGTAAAGCATGCTAACCTCTTTATATACAATTTGGCATGTAAAATGAACAAGAAAATGAGTATTATTCATGTCTCAACAGAAGTACATTACGATAGCATTATTGAACGACTGGCAATAAGAGAAACTATTTAAGAGGCATCCTGAAAGAGTCCAGTAGCTTTTTCAAACGCGCTAGAATGAGAAACCAAAAATGATAACCTAACCTCAAATTTTATTTAGAATAGTATGTGGTATCAAATGAAAACTGGTTTCAAGTTTTTAAAGAACGGAGTCTATGCATCCAATTTTAATTTTTTTAATTATTTTACTTAGATTGATTTTTTATACTTCGATAGCTTGTATTGCGCTGCTGTAACCAGCGTTGAATTTTTGCAATATATAGAGCGACAATTTTATTATTTACACGTTAGTTGTTTGAACACGACACACAATACACTTGTACTATTCTTGAGGATATCATAAAGTTTGCCATAGTTACTTTGACAAAATAAAATAGATTTCCTATCCTCATATACTTAACTATTTAATTAATAAACACAATAAGTTAATAATTCTAAAATTATAAAGTGCTATAAAGATTTATACTTATCACGACACGCAGTGTTGTTTACAATTTATTAGATTCAGGGAACACAATTACGAGGTCTATGTCATAGGCTATGAAGAAACAAACCTGCGTAATGTGTGTTGCCTATATTATAACAGACAGGTAAATTTAGAACATAATTTAGTACTAAATTCTTCACTAAATTCGGAATAGTGTCATACAGCAAAATCTACAACCAAATTTCAAACTTAAATTTAGTCAAAAATTTATTTAGTAGCTAGCACATTTTACATTGTTGTAAATTTTGCATAAATTTTAGTATAAAACAGACACACTCAAAGCAAGTAATCAATCAAAAGTATTCTGCTCAAGTCCCAGAATACTGACGCCATAACCTTACAAGCTGAGAAAACCGACTTCTTCAGAGCTGAACAACCAGCTTCTATTCACTGTCTCGACTGCGGTTTTGTCTCCGGTATATGATGATGGAGGCTTAAGTTCGGTTTAGGCCCTCAAGTGTTTGGAGGTTTCTATAGTTTTCTTGAAAGCCCACGTTGAGAGGAGTAAAAAGAGACCACTCCCACTCTGGACGGTCAAGATATAAAAAAGCTATTAATTATCGAAAAAAGATGTTTTCAATGGAAAATTTCCATAATCTATATGCGGCGTATAGATAATTCCGAGAACTTTTCAAATTATCCTCGTACAAAACTACGCACATTTATTGCGTCGATTTAGCTTCAGAAATAGAACGTTTTAAAAAAAATTTTTCTAAATTTATTTATAAATTTTGCTGTATGACACTATTCGAGATTTAGTGAAAAATTTAGTACTAAATTATGTTCTAAATTTAGATAGATGTAAAACAATCTTACATGTAAAATACCAGAAGGTCAACATGTCAGGCATTTATGGAACACTGAGCTAGTGGCGGGTCGTGACCTAACTGCAGGGTAGGCCGAGACCGCGTGATTGGTTTAAGTTATCAGAATTGTTAAATTATAAAGAAATTAACAAACCAAGCGCTACCGGCCTACCTTTAAGTTAGGTCACAGACCGCCGCTAAAACACTCTGTATAGTTACAATTTTAATACTTTGTATAAACTCTTAGAAACTAATATTTACTTTTTAGATAAGCAAGATTGTGAGAGTTCTATTCTTTTGTACTCTACAGTTGTCTTACGAGGGTAGTTTGATAAGTCTTTAGATTAACATAGAACGAAGTGTTTTTTTTTTGGTCAAAATCGATTTTATTTTTCTACCTAGTCCCCTTTTAGTTCTATATACTTTATCAATCGATGCTCCAACCTTCTGATCCCCTTCGAAAAATACAGTGTCTGAAAGTTTGCAAAATACGCGTTCACGGCGGATATCACTTCATCATAGCTCGTGAATTTCTTTTCTCCAAGCCATGTTTTCATGTTTGGAAAGAAAAAAATAGTAGCTCGAAACCAGATCTGAAAAATACGGGGCATGGAGAACCAACTCGAAGCCAAGTTCATGAATTTTGGCCATCGCGATCATTGACGTGTGAGCCGGCGCATTGTCATAACGAAAGAGAACTGTTTTTCTCTGCATTTCAGGTCGTTTAGACTGGATTTGTTTCTTCAACCTGTCCAATAACGAAGCATAATACAATCCTGTTATTGTTTTTCCTTTTTCCAAAAAGTCTATGAACAATATGCCATGTGAATCCCAAAAAACAGTCACCATTACTTTCCCTAGCGATGGCACCGTTTTCGCCTCCTTCGGGGCAGGTTTTCTTGTTGAAACCCACTGTTTGGTCTCTGGTGTGTAATAATGTTTTATTAACAGTTACAAATTCATTGAATTACGCTTAAATCGATCCGACAGCTCCTTTGAGATGTCCAGGCGTACGCGTTTTTAGTCCAATGTCAACAAGCGCGGCACTCATCGCGCGGACAGCTTCCTCATGTGCAAATTTTTATGTAATATTTTAAAAACGCGTTCTGTTGATATGCCTGCGGTCTGTGCTATCACTCTTATTTTTATTCGATGATTATTTAACAGGATTTTATGGACTTTTTCAATGATATCTTTAATGGTTGCTGTTTTTGACCTTCCTGGACGCTCTTCATGAAACACATTCGTACGGCCACGTTTGCACTCTGCCACCCAGTTTTTATTGTGTAAAACGAAGGGCCAGACTCTCTGTAGACAGCGTCCAACTCGGCTTTTATTTCCGTTGGAGTTCAACGACCCTTCAAACGCAAGAATTTTATAACTGAACGATATTCGACTGGCTCCATTTTTTACAAATCATTGGCATCGACTGACACAAACGACTATCAAACAAAACTACGCGTCCAAAATTGGTAGCATTTTCAGTAGTGCCATCTGAAGAATGGGCCATCATAACTATAAAAGCATTTTGACCTGTGGCGCCATCTTCATGGTCAGCCTAAACACTTATCAAACCACCCTCGTACTTTTTAAAACTAACCAAATTTTTCTAGTTCCTGTAGATGGTCCCTGTTTAGTTCAAAGGTAAATCTTTTACTTACATAAACAAAAAGTTTATTATTTTTCTTTCTTAACCCAACATCATTTATAGATTGTGGTTGCTAATTAGAATAAGGTGATGAGCAAATACTAAAGCTTAAAGCTTGTCTATTCTAAACAGATCTATGTTGACTTTCTTGGGTGATAGAAGTTTAAATTGTTATTACATGGGGTGATTGAAAAACCCGATTCATTAATATTTTATATTTTCTTAATTAGAACACCTTCTACATGTTATTATGATTTAAGTGAGAAATGGCAATTAATAATTAGGTAAACACTTTCTAATGAAGAACGTGTATTAAAATAAAAGTACAAAACATTAAGAACTTGACACAAACATGACATTATGTGTCTATTCTAGTTAGTTCCAAAAACCAAAGATGGCAGGAGCGCTAGTGTCATCATAATAGAAATTGAGAAAATTGTCATTCTTTGTCATTAAAAAAGTATAAGATCAGTTTTAGCTTTTAAAAACTTACGCCAAACACGGTAAAATTTAGATCACCTTGCAAATGAAAATCAAAATTGCAAGTGAAAATGAATGTTGAAATATACATTCTTTATAACAAGATAAATTGTATAGCCATATAAAGCAAACTCAATATGCTTTCTTAAATCGCAACAAGAAAGAAATTGACAGAAATAGCGATTTGAGTTTCTAGATCACCCTATATAATAATATTTAATTAAAAGTTAAATAATGGCTTTAGAAAAGCAACTTAACATACAGAATGTCTCAAAAGCATTATATTTTAGAGTTTGAGACAAACAGAAAACATGGATTTGAAACTCACTCGTTTCCGTGATGTAAGATGTTTAATTTGAATTTGAGAAGTTTCAAAAAATCCAATTTTACTCGAAAATGACGCAGTCTACGGAAAAAATGCAAGAGTACTTTATATCCAAATTGATTGTTGATTCAAAAAATAAAAAAATGTTTTTAATTTTTTAATGGGGTAAGTGTCCTAAGTGGAAGCTTTTACATCCTGCATCTCGAAAACGCTTGAGTTTATGACCCATGTTTATTAGACTTTTTTGCTTGTTTCAAGTTTTAGGATACGCTCTTAACGTATGACTGTATGTTTTCGGGACAGCTTGTATAACCGAAATACATGGTGATTCACGACACGTGTGCCAAACTAAAACTGGTGATAGGTGAGACCATTGGAGTAAAAAAGTTCATATCAACATAAAGTAAAATTTAACAAATCTACATTGTAACGTGTTATGTTCTATTTTTCTGTGTGATTCTGTAATGTATTGTAACGAATGATCCAAAAAAGATTTCATCAAAGCGTACCATGATAGACAAAGATATTCACAAAGGCATATCTGAGATTGATGGTATCACAGGGGGGTGTTCTGTGGGTAGTAAGTAGTAAAACAAAATTCTTTGATATCTAGGAATGTTCGAATTTATCTAGTAATTTGGTTTTTCTAATTGCGAATTTCCTCTTGCGGCTGGAGAAACTAAGGGTCATCCAAGATGATCCTTGTAGCATATAGATTTTGCAATATTTTCTCTTGTGAAAACTGACATTGTTATTATTTAGTTTTGAAATTGATTTCATTATAGCGCTTCATTTTGAAGATAAAAGAACAGTGCACATTTGTGCGAAGGAGATGAGTTCGTGATGGTTTGCAGATTTCATTGATGAAACGTACTTATTATGACAAAAACAGTTAATCTAGTAATTACGACACAGTTTGTACATACTATTCTGGATAATGTTCTGGCCGGACGATAACATACAAGTATCCTGAACGTGTTCGACATATCTGAGATCCCTGAAAGATTTAGTGTTCCATATCATTGTGTATTTTGTTTTTTACGATTTGATTAAAAAAGCAAATTACATGAGACCCGCAATTGAAACCTCTCGACTGCTGCATGTGGCGGTAATTTGACGTTTTCATGTTTTACAACCATTCTGAGCTGCATTGAGTGCATTGTAGTTGTTTATCATATCTATTTCTTGTACTGCTGCTGACTAGGTTAAAAGCAAAAGTACGTCTTTCAAAATCGGCTATGGTCAGCTAAAGATGGTTTTGGATGACCAATAGGGGCGTAGACAACAAGTTGGGATTTAACCTGACATTCTTCAAAAAATACTCCTTGTATCAAAAATTTGCAAATATTTTTGTAAACATTGGTTTAATCACCTGGAAGAAACCGTTGAAGTAATAGTTAAAAAGGTTGTTGTAATTTCCGTCAACCGGTTTATTCCTGTCAAAGACTGGTATTCCCACAATATCAGTCGGCGTCATCGTAGGCCGCAATTTTGTATTCTCTTTTTGAGAGAGTGTCTATGTAATAATGTATGGTGTCTAACAGGCCGTTTTCTAAAATATTAGCGGGAATGAGAGTAGTCCATTTCTGTTCGGTTCGGGCAAGAAACAATCTGGTGTATGACATTTAAAATAAGTAAATAGAGCTCTTGCAGCTTGTTAACCATGCCATTCAAAACTCTTCGATTTTTTTAATTCTTTTAATACTGTGTCGTTAGAGAAAAGAATGAAGTCGCACCAAGTTTGGTCGGCCGATTAATTCTAGAAGCACTTGTGGCTTATTCGAAGCTTAGTGGCTTAGTCTTGCATTCTTCGTATTTGGTAATGAGCACTAAACCGCCAGTTAATCTCAACTAAGTATATCTGGAGAACATACACTACACTACATTGATAACACCATAGGTGAGCACCTTCAATGCTTTGTTGTCCAGTCTTATTAAGTATATTGAGTATGGTGCGATTGTTTATAATGATAAATAGTAAAATAATAAAATGTTATTTATTAAAGTTCATAAACAGGTTAACAAGTTGTTACAATTGTTGTGAAACCGTAAAAAACTGATCAACTGATGTGAGTTGATGTTTGGTTAAGATTCAAACATTAAGATCTGTCTCTAAAATGTTGACAAGCTTTATATACAAGTACATGCAAAGAGCGGGGTGGTGTAGTCTTCGGAGAAAAAATATAATAATGACGTTCTGGAAATTCCGACAGAATTTTGTGTGAAATCTTCAAGGAAAGATTGCTGTAGGTTCTGTAAGAGCAATTAGGTAAAAACAAAATTCTTTAACCTTCTCCGAAAATTTACAATGCGAAACATTTAAGATATTTCAAAGAAATATTAAAGTACGTTTGAAAGGAATTAACTGACAAATGGCAAAACCGGACATTCGAAAATATCTTTAAGGAATTAAAAGGTATAGGTAAGACCCTTTTTCGTGAAGGTTTATTGCGTGACCGTAATTCGTAAAAGTCAATGTTCTTCGAATTTCTAGTTTTTAAAAAGCGTTTAAAGGTATAGAATGCTGCTATTATAATATAGACAGGGTATATTTTAAATGGCGTATAATATGTACATCACAAACTGAGAAAAAAATTCTAATATCATTTTGACGAAAACTTTTTCATTACGGAGCTATTAACGTTCTTAATCTTTACTAAAATTTCTTTGTTTTCAATAATTAATTAAGACGAAATAATTGCAATTATTTGTAGCTTAAATAATAAAAAGAGACATTCGGTCATATGTTTATTTTATTTCTTAATAGTTTGCCTGTAATCCGTTTCTTATTATTGTTACATCTTCGCTGTAGAATCTTTATGAATGTTGCAATATTACTGTTGCAATGAAACCATTAATGGAAATCAGCAGCTTTACAACCAGCCACCCTAGTAAAATATCATGCAACATTGTCAGGTTTAAAAATCTTTAACTGAAGATATTTTAAAAACTATGAATTTATAGCAAAAAATGTTTTTAGATTTTGTATTCAGATTTTAATGTAGATTTACGTGGTGTACAGGTTGTGCACCATTTTAAATACACCCTGTATAATATACAGGGTGAGTTTTTTCCGATGTTTAGTATGGGGATCTCGAAAACTAGCGGAGATAGAGAGACAATTAAATGGGGAAAGAATTGCAGTTTTACGAGTCTAATTTAATGAGCTTTTGTTTTTTGGAAAAAAATGCATGACTAACTAGATATCTCGCAAAAATAATTTTTTTATTATTTCGTTCGGTGCCTATAGCTCTGTTGTTATTGGCTTTAGAAAAAAATGTGTAAAGAAAAAGTTGTAGGTAATTATGTGCTTAATAATATAGTACTACTGGAACAGTTCGAAAACGAAAAAAAACAAGGCCATGATTTATTTATTTATAAAAATAACTATGTCAAGTGGTATATCGTTAGAATTGTTGAAAAAAAGCCTTTTTTATAAAGTCATGGCCGACTATGGTTTTCATTAAAAAAAACACAAGCTTGTGTCATAACTCAAAAATTACAGCTTCAATAAAAACTTCGGTTAGACTATATTATTAAGCACATGATTACCTACAACTTTTTCCTTTACATATTTTTTCTAAAATCAATAATAACAGAGCTATAGGCACCAAACAAAAAAACAAAAAAATTATTTTTGCGAAATATCTAGTTAGTCATGCATTTTTTCCAAAAAACAAAAACGCTCATTAAATTGAGCTCGTAAAACTGCAATTTTTCCCCATTTAATCGTTTCTCTATCTCCGCTAGTTTCCGAGATGCTCATACTAAACATCGGAAAAAACTCACTCTGTATGATTTTAGCTTATAAGGATTATCAATGAAAGAATACTAACGAATAAATCCAATATTCTTTGATCATTAAATAGAATAATCGTTTGATGGTAAAGATAACTGACAGATGAATAAAACTGATATAGTTATAACATGTCTCTCGTTTTTGGTAGGCTAGGTATACGTTGTTTGATCGCTTGTTATACAGAAAACAGTGATTTGATTTTCTTTTATTAGTTTCAGATAATGAATATGATCCGTTAGGAGCCCCTAAAAGACTGGCTTCAATATGGTTTGCTTATGGTAACAATAACACAAATGTAGCAACTAGACGAAATAACGATGAAAAGCAAGGTAAGTGTTTTTAAATACAAATTTACAAATTGTTGCAAAATTTAGATGAAAACTGACCCTTTCGTATTTATAAGTTGATTTTTTATCTAAACTGTTTTCGATTTGAAACGTGCTCATGTACTAACATGAAACTTGGTGGCTAGTAAAATTGTAAAGTTGTAAATAGTGTACTCTTTTAAGGTAATAATTAAATATGTAAATAAATAATGCAGGTAAGTCAAACGTACTTAATACATTACAATAACCACAGATAAGGGTGATTCTACATGCCATTCTAAGAAAACAAGTTCTGACAAAAATAGATTCTCTGGAGCCCCATATTTGAGATACAGTGTGCTAAAGGTTCGTGAAAAAACAAATTTTTCCTGAACAGTCTTAGAACGGTTTATTTTATCAAATTTTAATTTGATAAGATGATGCCTCCATGGTGAGTTTGAACAAAGCCATACACAGGGTGTTTGGTTTTACAGTGACCCAATCTTTTCTTTGCACTCAACTTCAATTTTTTCTTAGTTATGGTCTAGTCTTTATTACTGAAATTGTGAATTTAGACATCTATGATACTTTTTCTATCCTTGTCATTTTTTCCTAAATCCAGGCATTTCTGAATAAAATTATTTCAGTCATTCTAAATATGTAGACTGATGATTAGGTACCTACAATTAAAGTCTCACTATTATCAATTTTATTTCAAAACTATCAGAATAAAAACTACATTTTTAAATTAAAGAATGTTTCACACTAAAGAATAATTTTATTGCGACTATGTCTGTAAACAAAACCCCACACTTGAATAGCCTTACCAGAAATCGAATGGATAACTCTAATAGAAAACAAGATCGTACTCAAAGGTTTGTGATTTTAATACAGGAATAAGACAGTTTAGTCATAGAACTATGTGTTTATTCTCAGCATTGCTAAATTCATGAAAATTAATATTATTATTTATTATATAATTATAATATTTATTTTATCGTTGAGTGAATTAATATTCTGTAACTCTTTACTCTTAGCCAGGACCGGATTAAAACTTAAGTACACACCTGCTGTTTTCAATTCGCTGTTTCAATCACTAATTTTTATAACTAGGCTTAGAAGTGCTCAATTCCTACTGCAGTTAAAAAATGATTGTTCTAGAAAACGCTTTGCGCCCATGATGGGTGAATGCCCTTATGTTAATCCGGTCCTGCTCTTAACTTTAATTAAATCGATTTAACAAAGTGTATTTGCAGTTTCTTTTTAATACTCACTAAGAATAAATTTCAGGAAACTATTATGGTGAAATTAGTCAAAAAATAGGAGATTTGCGTGCTGGAATTCCAAAACATAGGAGAGCTGTGAATATAAGTAACAAGTTTAATTGGAAGGATATCTTTTCAGCAAAACACAGGAACACACCACGTCCTCTAGTAAGAATATCTAATACCACCCCAAAATCAAATCGAAGATTAGAACGCAGTGGCTTCTTCATCCAAAACCATGACAGACCATCGACTTTAGATGAATGCCTTTCTATTATGCCACGTCATAGATTAACACATCTGAAACTCTTATGGTACTTAAAACACTGTGTTTCTATGACACCGCATTTGCTCGCAGAACAAGAAGGGAAAGTAAAAAAAAAGAAACCAACTACTTTTAGACTGAATAGTACATGGTTTCGAAGAGTACAAGGCTTGCGTGAAAATACAGGTTTAACATTTCAATTGCCAAAAATGATTATTATTTATGAACCTGTATACAAAGTTAATAAAAACAGTAGCCAAAAGGATTTGCATAAATATTCCCTGCTGAAGCAAATAGCTAAGAATATTTATTATTTGCAAAATAATAAAGCCTTATTGCAAATGAATTGTAATGAAATTGCAGAATTATTGGTAGATTCACTGGTGAAAAAACAAACTCAAAAAATGTTTAATAATATTTCCGTTGATGTAAAAGAACCGCAAGATGATGATGTTGCTGTAGAAGAATTGTTAAAATGACAAGACTAAGTTAAGTAGTTGTTTGTTCTATCTTTGCTATATTAGAGGTATGGTGTATAATATGGTGCATAAAATAAATTTGTGGTTTAAAAGCGTATTTTGTAATTTATTGATATTTTTTCTTAGTCATGATTTTACTTAAGTATTATGATTACTTAACTTACAAAAGTAATTATTCCGATAAAAAGACCATGCCAACTTTACAAACTTAAGTAATTCAGATTGCATGGTGTTTACTAGTTAGCTCATTTATCCTCTCTAAAGATATAAATGTAAGATTCCTTAAAAAAGAACTCAGTTAAATAAGGGTAGTAACACACATTTTTTTGTTAAATAGTCAGACACTTCTTTGTTAAATTGTAAAAGCATCAGTGTTTTAATATTTGGCTGTAAATGGTTTTTAAAGTATAATTAATTCTATCACTGTCTACTGACAGAAATTAAGACTAGACACACCTAGATTGCAGTCACTGTAATAAAACCGTGGAGTGGAGTACTATACAGCAGATTCTCATTTGGTAGTAACTTAGTAGTTCTAAAAGTGTACAGCACCTGAAATTTAATGATCAATGAAAATGAAAAAATGTTCGAAGAACTGATTGATCCAAGCTCCATCATAGAGTTAATAGATATTTAGAACACGCATTTGATGGCTTTTTGTGTAACAATCAATATATGTTCCAGAGGATGAAGTAAAAAGATTTGCAAGGATTACTCCGAATAAACCAGAAATTCATGAAATTAAGAAAAGAATGGCACTGAACGACGATTACGAAAGTGAAGGTAAGTAACTACTAAATTTAAATCATTAAGAATTAGACAATCAGACTCCAAGTCACTTTTAAAAGCATCGGGAGATCATTCTAATAACACAGTAACAACAACAATAGATTTTATAGCGGGTTGTAAGATCTTTGGAGTGTTGTTTTTAGCAAATGAAAGTCTAAACTAAAAGTTAAATAAGTTTTTAAGCTGCTTGCCTTAAAATGCTATCGTATAACATAGTTTAATTATTATATTAACTACCAACTAATATAAAGAATTAATTATACACTAGTTAGTATAGATAGGAGTAGATTTTAGGAAAATTATAGTTGATTAGAACTTATTTAATCAAAATTCCGTTCTGAGCTGCAAAAGTTAGAGTCAGGTTAAAGTTAAGAGAAGATTATTCTTGATTATATTAAGATACTTTAATTAATTCTCGCTGTTTTTGCAACAAAAACTCATTTTTATTTCAAAATAAGAGTATATTGCTCAAAGTATTGTCCTTCTGAAGCTGCAACCTTTTTGGGTAAGAAATGGATTCTACGGCAAAGGCAATCCATTCATCAAGTCATTTTTTGACATCTTCGTAAGATCTGAAGTGCTGCTCAAAAAGACCGAAACAAGTAATCTGAAGGAGCAACGTCTGGTGAATAGGGGGGGTCCATTCAATTGCCTCCAAGACTTCCTTCACTAGCTTTGCAACCTGTGGTCTAGTGTTGTCGCGAAGAAAAATAATTTTGTCATATCTTTTGGCGTATTGCGGATTTTTAAATTAAGTAACTGTTGTTGGTTGTGTTCAGCATTAATGGTTTGATTATTTCCGTGAATATCCTGGTGAGCCGTTAATGTTGATGGTTCACCGGGACCCACCTTGCCCTTAGAATTGTCGAGACAAATTCATTTTTCGTCGCCAATTACTACTCGATGAAAAACGACCTCAGTTTTCTGTCTTTGAAGCAGCAATTTACAAATTATTAAACGTTTCCTTGTAATTTATATGGGACCTAGTTTTCGCAAATTATTGTTGAATCTAATATTTGGGTTGCTCATTTGTTAAATTTAATTAGGACTTGTGTATTTTTAGACTTTATGTTATGCTTTGTAAAATAATAAAACCTTCCAGATTTTCAGTGCTCCTCCTGGTGGAATAATTTTGAATTACATTCATATTTCGTTGTCTTCTCATATAACAATCTTATTTTCGTTCAGTAATTTTTTCAATTTCTAATTTAAATTAAAAATGTAAAATAAAGGTCGAAAATCATCGATCACCCTTTTAAATTAATTTTTATAGGTTAAGTCATTTTCATAATTTGAATTCAGCGATAACTGAATTACGTGTTTTATGTTGCTCATCCACCTCATAGATTCATTGTGAGGTTGGTCTTTGCAGACAACTGGTCGTTGTGAATTGTGAATTTTTTGGTATAATTCACCCTTGAGGTGAGTTTTAGTGGTAATTCTTCCGTCGTTTAAACTGCGTTAAAATATATTGTCGTCAATTGGGCCGTCTTACACTGTCCCCTACAGTTTGACTAAGGATGGCTGCCAGTGACGAAGTATAGAACTGCTTGGGCTTAGCATCCGAAACTCTGAGAAAACTTAAACTCTGAGAGATAACTAAATAAAATTTCAATAAATACGATGTTTGAACTTGGGTGCAGCTCTGTAATCAGATAACCCGCTTGAGCTTGGAACTTGAAAGAGCGATATTGTGCAATCATACTGAAACTTTCCATAGGCGTAGTCATCTTAATTGTGGTGAGCTAGAATCAACAATTTTATAATTGCACGTACATCACCATTTGAAATAGTTCGGATTGTGGCAGAGAATCTTTGTTTATTATTAAACTGTTTTTGCTGTGTTTAGATAATCTAAATTCTAGCCTGAAATTTTGATATTCATTACTAAGAAACAGGAAACTTTTATTATCTTATTAAGAATATAGGTAGTTGTAAATAATATTTGTTCAATTCTAAATCGTTTTTTGTGAATAACATTAAATCTAGATGACGGTATCTCAAGCTTGAGTTTAATAAAAAGATAGAACTTGAAGTTATAATATAATAAAATGCATTGTGTTTTTTTTGTGTATTACTAATATATAGTTAAGTCTACTCCGGGCTTGTGTTTTCCCCCCAGATCAAGAAAACACTGGCGCTCAACTGATTTCGGTATATTCGTTGTTCTTTTTAAACTTAATAAGTAGAATTGTACTACAGACTTCTTGTTTATTCCTTTCCTGTATAACCCACTCTGACATAAATCTTCTTGCAGTAACGCTTCGAAATTTTTTCGGTCGGTCAGGGCGCTCTTTGTCATTCAAGTCAAAATTGTTCTTAAATCGTCTAAACCAATTTCTGCAAGTTCTTTCCGATAAAGCGTGCTCTCCCTAAGCTTCCACTAGCAAGTGATAACTTTCAGCTGCAGATTTGAGGTGAAAGCAGAAAAGTAATGCTTCCTGCAAATGCTCTTTTTTATTCGAAACCCGACATCTTCAGTTGAATAAAACATTGCGTCTTTGCACGTTGATCTAAAGTCACACACTATTTAACAAAGCCTGTTGACAACACTTTTATAAACTTCACCTGTACTTTTCGGCCTTCTCGAAATAGTACTATTGTTGCTCAACAGCAAGAACTAATTCAAGTAGTTATATTAGGCCATTACAAGTCGAAAATAAAAAGTGACTATCTTGACTATACATATTGAAGAAGTTATGGACATTATTAGTTGCAAACTGAAAAATACAGAAACATCAAAATATTTAATTGCACTATTTAATCCATTACAATAACTGTTCAAAACTTGTTGCCGATTCTGGCCGAATTTTGTGCCAAAAAGTCGTCGACAAGGTCTCGTCGATTTAAATTGAGCGTGAAGTTGCTTGCTACCCGAAGCCACATGCGCGGTTAGCACGCACACTCATTTAAATCAACAAAACCTTGTTGACGTAGACTTTTTGACGCAAGCTTGGGCTAGGGCCGGCAACCATTTTAACTAATTGTTATAGCGGGTTAGTGCAATTAAAAAGTTTGATAAGTAAAATTTTTGTACTTTTTAGTCTCTATAATTCCTTCAATACTTAGAATCACTTTATCTGACAAGCCGAAGATGAAAACTCTGTAAAGCCGATTCGTATATAACCGAGCGAAATTTGAAGAAAATAGAAAAGGTCTTTTTCTTGTAAAGCAATCTCAGCCATACAACTGATTTGGTAAAAAATTGGTTTAAGAGCAATAACTGAATTTATACATCTGCTTAAAATCCATAAAGGATTGCACTAAAATAAATTACACCATAGACGTCTAGAGGATAATTATTTTATATTTAGGACCAATTGCACCAACGGCTTGATTGCCATGAAAGCCCCCATCTACGATCAATTCTGACGGCAATCAGATTGTTGGCTCAATCGACCCTTAGTTTGCAGATTTACAATCGGATGCACACTAGCCAACCTATTCAGCTGTTGTAGGTATCATCCCACACAGCTACATATTAGGGCCGGTGTTTGCTTTCGACTTGCAAACCTGTAAATTGTAGTAAACTAGAAGATTCAAAATCGTTTAAAAATCATCAATTTACAATGATAAGAGTGGCATTTTCATCAATTCTAGTTGATTACAGTAGCAAGCATCAATTTTCCAGAAAGTTGTTTAAAACTCTTTGACTGTTTATCGAACGAAGTTTCAAGCATTAAAGAATGGTTTCATGAAGTTTGCAAAAATACAATTCTAAAGCAGAAACAAAATTTTTGAAATTTGTTTAAGCCTCCCCGACCATGTTCACGAAGATATATCAAAAAACAAAGACACCACGTTATCTTTAGTTTTTGATGTAGAATTCAAATCTGAAGTCAAAATTTCAAAATTTAAAAAAAGATGCGGACAGACAGACAGACTTCGCAAATTCAGTAACGACTCTTTTTGGAGTTTGTTAAAAATGACTTGTTATCATTCGTCCAGAACTACAAACACTATTATTGTTGAGAAGAACAAGCAAACTGATGACATGTCGTCATGTTTAGGTTTTATCAAAACTCTGATCTGAATGCCATATAAACCTATGAAGGGTCTACCTGTTCTGATTAGTTTGTAGTATTGAAGGTACTTATTTGAAAATATTTCTAGACAATCTAACTAATGTAAAAGAGTTTTGTTACTGTCGTATTAATTAAGTCCAGAGCCGTGGTTGTTTTTTAAATAGCAAAATCAAAATTTTTTAAATATTTTTTGGCAAAGCTGGAATGTTCTTTCTAGTAATATAAGATTTGTCATAGGTTTTGGGCTAGATAACAAAACAAATCTAAAAAAGACGTCCTAAAGGTTTGCAAGTGTTATTAGACTATTATAATGTTCAAAATGTTTATCATTGGCCTGACAATCCCCCAACTAATAGATAACTTATTATTGTTGAACGTTATTCACTACTTCTCACTTTGTACGTGTGTCAAACTATTAATTTCTCAATACTTAAAAGTTTGTTATTACTTTGATTACATTAATCTTCAAATAGCTTCACAAACTAGAAAAATTTCTAGTCATTCAGTACCTATAGACGATTTTATTCCAGCGCACCGTTAGCGGTTTTATTCTCAAATAATCAGGATCTGCACCTTACCAATAACATACTAAATAGATTTGAGAGATTTGGAACTATTGAACGATTGAATGAATTTTTCTACAATAGCAAAATCTGAAATATCGAAAAATTAAAAGATAAAACTCATGATGAGATTTTTAACTACAACGCTGGAAGTAGTGCATAACTCTCAACAGAATCTTGTGCTCTCAATTTGGCATGCGAAATCAGACACTATTGAATAAAAATCTAATTTTATACCGACGTCTAACTTCTTTCTTTCTTACCTAAATAGCCCAAGCGCAAACCTTGAGAGCGTCTTAAGATTCGTTATCGTTTTCAGTATAATTATTGATAAATAGTTTCAGATAATACTTCGGGTAGAGCAAGAAGTAAAGTACTGATTTCATCTCACAACTTTCGTACTACACCAGCGAGAACAAGATATAAGAATTCAAAAAAGGAATCCACTAACCGTTTTCGTGGAATATTCGACGTACGCCCTTCTAAGAAACCACTTCTTCTTGTAAGAAGTGCTAATATTACCAACCAGAAAAATGTGCCATCTTACCGTTCGTTTAGCGATTGGCGTCTACAAAAAAGAAAGAAAAAAAGACGCCCAACATCAAATAGGGTGCGAGGTGCATGGTTTAGAAGCCAGTTTGATTTTAATGATAACAGAGATAATGAAAATATAGTGCGTAGTTTACCAAAAATGGTCATTGTATATGAACCAAGACTCATTGAGATACTACCTGACAGAATGGATAAACAATTAAATTCGAATGAGCAGATTTCAAGAAATTCTTCATCGAGAAAGAGAAAAGTCCAGCAAGCTTTTTCACCTACAGCTAGAAAATTTTCACAAAAAGATTACGACTTTCTAATCAATTTATTGATTGACTCACTATTAAAACGAAAACTGGTAAGTGATTCAGGAAAGAGAAATTTTGCTCGCGCAATACGAAAGCTAAAAAAAAGTCATGTAATAGCCGTAGAAAATATATTGAGGTAAATAAGATTTTGCGTTATTTTAGAATAAAAAAGAATAATAATAATCATAATAGCATTGTTCTTTTGACTAAAGCGTAGGTAATTCAATATTGTTGTATTATCTTTGAAATAAATGTGTATTTATCTGTAGATTTTCTTATGTTGGTGTAAAATAATCTACCAAACCAGAGCTTCTAATTTTGCCCTTGGAGAGCACCTTGAACATCTTTTATTTTACTTAGAATACCATCGTACAGTCCTGTGTGGAGGTGAGTATTTTGAAACAGCCTGTAAAGACTCCAAGAATCCAAAATAGGTCAGTCCAAGAAATCCGACTGCTCCAAAAGACTCAACCAATCCGAAAGGTCTATTAGTCTCGAAAACCCAATACAAATTTGAGATTGCACATAAATTAGATTTAAAAATCCCATCACTTTTTAATTAAAAATAAATTTTTCTGTTTTTAACACTAAATTCAACAAAAAAAAATCACTAGCCTTTTTACTATGCGAAGCACAAAAATAGTGTAACTATATGGTTTAGAATAGAATAGTTTGCTTTTACGTAAATTCACATTGTAGAATAATCCAAAACCTTGTAGGAAACGAAAACAATGTTGATCGACTTGTTCAAGATTCAAGCCATCTCAGTATGATACGGCTCACAACGACCAATATTGGCAAGGCATATAAACCAACACTGAGCATGAACATTTAGTTAGTGTTTGTTACTTTTCCGTAGTATGTACAGGGTTAGTTATTAGAAAATAAGCCGTGTCTATTGCTATTGATATCCAGGTCGAGAAATCTATAAGAAATACTTACCTGTGAAATGACAGGTTAGGTTTTAAATAATCAACTTTTTCACAAACAAAATTTGTTTCACACTTACGTATAAAGTGCGTTTTATTGAATCAATACCGGAAATAGTGTGCATATTCAATAAAGACGAGTTTGAAAACAAACTTTAAATAAAAGTTCAAGTTGCGTATTTACGACAGTTGGCTAATTCGATTTTAATCAAACTCATGAATATTTTTAGGTTATGTTGTATCTTCAGTACCCCTAATTTTTGTCATTCCGGGTTAAAACGCAAAATCACTAGTTTTATAGGAGTTAATATAATTGACAAAATGCACCTATAATGTTGCCTTGCAAATACTCGCTAATTACTTCAAAACATATTGAAAATAACAAACTCCAATGTTCTTGCAAGCTGCTTTATACGTATTACCTTGTTGCCAGATTGAGATTTTGTCGTACAATAACCTTGTGTTGGGTTATTTCGTTTTTTATTGCATCATTGGCTTTTAGTACAGTAAGATTGCTTGTTCAAAAAAAATTGTTTTCCGCAGGTGATGTTATCTATATTTCATTTTGTTTACTGTCATTTACTTATAGAATGAAGAAAGAAATTTTTTTGTAATGAAATCTATGCCACCCGGAAAACACTTCTGCTAAAGTGGTTGCCTACTGTTTGAAACAAATAATTTTTAAAGAATGAGGTATGCCGTCAATATTCGTTCTTACTCGGTTTTGTCGTCAACTTCACATTAAAATAAAGGTTTGATAACGACTGTGGAAAGTAATATCGTCTGGACAAGCAATACTGATCTTACTGTATATTACATCTGTATGGTTTTTATATTTTCTAAGGTATCTTGCGCCATAACGTCAGTTAAGTTATTCTAGTTTATTTTTCGCGCTTAATTCAGTACTTCGTCGAAATTCTTGAGAACTGTATAGCTTACAAAATTTTCCGATCCATATTGTAAATAGATTTTGACCTACATTTACATGTACATAAAGGTAAAATACGCCCAACGTCTTTTGCGTGAGCGACGCTGAAACACCAAAGGAGCATTAAAAATTAGAAAAAATATTAGATCAGACTAAAGGAGTCGTTTGAAATCCGTGATCGTATCTGCACATAAAAATGTATCAGCTAGAGAAGGCAGTGTGACTCATCAACGCAGAAACACAAAACTGTTCGGTCGAGTTTATTTTGCAAATCGGTGTGTGCTACACATTGCATTAACGTTCGTCTGTTTGCACAGGTGTTTGCAATTTGCTCTTCTGTCTTGTCATACGCCTATGGGCATGCCACTGGTTGACAAACGTAAACGTTCATACCTTGTGGTAGAATAGTTTTTTTTCTACAATATTCCTACATTAGTAGTAGTAATAGTAACTGGGAAAACTTAAACCTAGCAAATAGGCCTTTACAGACCTTTTTCGACCACCTCTCGGCATTCCCTTAACTACCTCTATGACCACCTTCTTCTGTTTTCTGGCCGAACCTGACTCCCGCAGTAAAGTGAGACTAGAGTACGCAATTCCTCCCTTGATAGAACAACGGCCTGAAAGATTTTGAATCTCAGCCTTTCATAACTCTCACATTTTCTCAAGAATTGAAAAGACGTTTCATCGCCATTCCTACATTTAGGGAATGCTAGGGGCTCCTCTACATCTACTAGCAACAGCTCTTTTCTTAGAGTGTAGTGGACCGTGAGGACTCCAATTGAAATATTTAGGGTTCTTAGGCTTTTGCTCATTACCTAGCTTAGCGCTGACAAGTTAAAACCGCTCTATGATCTTTCATCTGGAGAAAGTCACTAATTTTTAATCAACTTACCTTTTGGGTTTAGTAAGCCCAGGCATTCAAGGCTGACAAGATCTATTGAGTTAATACTTCTCGAAGGGCTCTGGTTCCACATAAGTATACGTGGCTCCAACTCCGCCATCTCGTTGCCGTGGATTCCGCCTTACCCTAGACGACGCCAAACTCTTTTGCTCGGACAAAGCAACTGCACGATCCTGAACAAAAGAATTTTTTGTCTTGGTTACGCAGACCACTTTTAGAGCCACCTGACTATCGGAGCATAAATCGTTTGTCCCGTTGTCGTACTTGCGTTTTTATGTGTGCCACAGATAAGATGGTATAAGCTTCCACCTGGAAAAGTGTGTTGTGTTTTGCAGATTGCCTGTTTCTGAGGATTATCTGTCATCCATACGTAAACCATTCATTTCGAAAACCAACGAGTCCTGTTAAAAGTGTCTGCTCTCTCATTGTTTCTTGATAGGAATTGTGATAAAGCACTTTCTATGCAGCTTTAACTGTAAGTGGTCAATGAACTTCCTTATCCGCCAACTGGGCTATTCTTCTCCAGGTCATAGCTCCGTGTCCTGCTTACTGAGGTGAGCTTTCATGGCCTCCTTCCTTACCTAAGTTTGGAGGTCCGGCAATGCCGATATGAGAGCGCTGTTTTAAATGGATGATGATCATGTGAAAATTTTCCACTCACCCTTACAGTAATAACATCAAAAATTCAAGAAAATACACCAGAAAACTTAAAGAAGAATCAAGAAAGCCCATAAATAAAAAGTTTAATTCAAATCAAACCAAGACAATTCCAGGGAAGATAATCTAGCAAAATGAAGATACACCATATTTTATTGGGTCGCAACTAATGACGGTATCTTGTACAGAGGAAATACTTACTATATTAAGATGAAGAATTATATAGTATCAGATACAACGTGGTGTATGTTTGTGAAGTATTTTTATATTTACAACCGGTTCATCACAATGTACAAAGTGTCTCTAGATTCAGTTTTTCAAGTTGTCAAATATTAAGAGAGCTAGAGGCCCTGGACGAATAGAGTAAAGTTTCATCTTTTCACTATATCCTAAAAACTGCTTATACAGTTTTGTCCAAATTTTGTATGCGCGTGTATTATAGTCTTCCTGTTTTAGATTCGTTAGTATTTTATTAGTTTAGGCAATGCATCCCAGGCCACTTCGATTTTCCTTTGTAACTTTTCTGCCGAAAAGATTTTAATACCATATTTTGATTTGCTAGTTAGGTGTCTTTCCGCGAAAAGGTACACTTTACATATACATATTTTGGAAAAATACATTTCTATTAAAATTGCTTTAAGTAAATAACAAACTGTAATAATAATGATAATAATAATAAACCTGAAATCAAGTATTTCAGGTTAAGCATCACTTCACAATTACATAGATCACGTTCAAATTTAACAATCAAAATCCACAGCAATATATTTATAACATGTACTAATGGTAGTTAAGATTTCAGTACTTTAATAACAGCTATAAATTTCAAATATTTCTAAAAGACCTAATAAGCTTTTTAATGCACTTAAAGACTTTTCACTAATTTTACTCAAGTGAACTAGAGTCTAAAATTTTTATTTTTGCATTTCTTTATTAAAACAGTTATCACACTTATTTAACCTTTTCTACATTTAACCAAATTCCACCTTTTGCAGAAAC
>VTPC01001336.1:114540-187734 GCA_011009095.1 Ignelater luminosus
GCATTATACCAAAATAAATAAACGAAAAAGTTATATTTCTTTGTGATTATGTCTACTACTGTTTTATTTTTTTCGCTCGACTTTCTCTTATTTCTTACTTATTTGTTTAATGAGTGGATTGAATTTATAATCAATAATGGTTTTATCTTCTTACTGGTAATAAAAAGCTTAATAATAATTTATGAACAAGTTTTCTAAACTTGAACAAATCTATATTAGTAATAATAATAGTAATATTCCAATAAATGTGCTTCTAATTATAAAACTTGTGGATTATTTATTAAATTAGGTATATATTTTCTGCCACTGCCTCTAAGGTTTCAAAGCTGTCAATAGAGTAAAGGCTATCTTTTAGAATGTAATAGCCAGAAATAAAGAAATCTTGACTGTTGTCAACGAGACGTGCTATATTTGATTCTGTAGTCTCATTATGAACTTCCATAACATATAAGTTACTATTTGAAGATAAAATCTTCTGAGCAAGCCTCAGGCTGGGTGTTGAGACATATACTCGGTCACTGATGATTACTTGAAAATTAAAACAGTCACCTTAAAGAAACTTACGTAATACTTTAAAAGTAAATAAATTACCTGTTAAGACGTTTCCTGTCCTAGTCTCAATCAGATTTTCCAAAACGTATTTCAGAGGCTTATACAAGCTATAACTAGTGGAATTGAATGTTATGCCATTTAGTTGGCGAATAAATTCTGAAATAGATGTTACGTTTGGCTCAATTAACATTACAGCTTCATGCGTCTGTCCATTAATTAAACCAACAGTTCGATTTTCAGACGATCTAGAATTAAAACAAAACTGAGTAACAAGTTAAAAGTTGTTTTATGAAGAAATAAAGCTTTATTTTCCATTAAGTTTCTAACTCATCGAATATGGTTGTACTTCAATTAAAACAAGAGCAAACCATTGTTAATTTGATGGTCAAGAATCTGAGAGTTTTGAGACCAAGTTTTGCTATTTTGAAAATTCCCGATTGACAACGCAAATATAAAAAATAAATAAATAAATAATGAATCAGTGTGAAACGCGGGTGATAATTTGGAAATCCTCCTTCCTCTACTAAAAACGTTTTCCTAAGATTCTTTCGGCTGTACAAGAACCTAAAAATACATCACATGACCAACATGCTGTCTAAACAAATACTTGAAAAACAAAATGCCACATCTACCTAGATCTTAGACAAAGCTGATAACACAATGTAAAGTTTAAAATGACAACTATGCGGTATAGTAACGCAAAGTAGAGAGCCAAAAGAATAAAATCCAAAATTAGTCATAAATTCACCCGAAATGCTCAGTCGATGCCACAACAACCCAGCTGCGCTACGCAAGACTGATTATAAAGCCATCTACAGGTTCACCAGCAATGAAACACCTCTACAACCGTTTACGGTGATTGAAGTCACGAGACTCATAACAATACACTCAAAGCATGTACTATAAGACTCCACAGTTCACGATTTCACACTAAAAGCAGAATTTGTCAAATAAACAGAAAAAATAGTTACGAAAATGTTAGATACAATCAATGTTACAAGAAGACGTGGCAAAAACAAGAGTCTAAGACTGGAAATTCAAACTAAACACAAACGATTTTAAGCAACCAAAATGATCATGACGGTTTCGGTCAATCAATGCCAAAATCAAAAGTGCAGCATCACGAGCAGGTTATCACTGCGTCACGAGATCACCAAATCATGGATGTCGTACAGGCAAAAAAATCCACACTAACCAAAACCATAATTAACCACCAGACACTTTAAAAACAAGGCAACAATAAACCTACGTGCAATTAACGTATAAAGAATATTTTGGCCAAGTCGAGAATAACTCGAAAATGTCGATAATAGTAGATCTTTCAACTCAAATTCACCAATAGACGCTAAAGTCAAAAGAAACCATTGAAATCCAGTTCAAAGCATAAAATACCCCAAGGTCAAATGCAAAGAAACTAAGTTAAACAACAATCAACAAAACAGTAGAGATAACAATAACCAAAATACTCCTTTCTTGTTTGTTGAGTATACCCCTAAATATCGATATGGAAAAGTAACAGTAAACTGTATCACACAGTTCTCTACAAAATACAAAGCAAGTTAATTTGAGAAAATCTATACGAGATAAGTAGTCTGAAAAACACGCAAAAGTACCAGAAATATTGTAATACAATGACTCAAATGCTGCAAATACCGTTCCTAAAGAAACTACAGTAATTAGAAAATCGTTATCACTACAATATTAAGAAACAAAGTACTCGACGACAATACCGCAGAATATTGTGATATCACCATAAATTATCCGAAATAATAAATGCAAAGCTCTGCTCAAAACACAAATTGAGAAAATAGTGTTCGATTGAAACTCAAGTAAATGATTCCCACTGACGCTTTACAAGTAGTCAATATCAATCAACCAAAAGGACGGTACAAATAGAACCTACGACATATCACAGTAGACCACATCCACTGATACAATACAAAAAACAAGTGTGGTCCTGAAAAAGTCCACTTCATCTGAACCAGAATTGGTTGATTGATTGATTGTCACTGATGACTGGCACCTGTAGTCTTATCATAAACCAGATTTTAATGATTTAGGCTTCATCAATGAGAAAGAGAACCCAGTAGTATGCAGTATGGCTTGTGGTTTTTGTGGGACGCTTATGCGTCAGGAAAATTTGAAGTGTCGTTCGGAGAGTCTAATCTGATCTGTGGAAGAGGCAGGCTGCCCCTTCAGGGACTGACTGCGCTTATCGTTCTATTAACACAACCAATATTGAAGTTTTTCTGGTGAATTACTTGTACCGTTTTCCTTTAAAGGTTGGTTTTGAAGGATTGTAACGACCGCCTTGGTCGGATCTTGACTTGGGGACTCACGAGTGCAGAGAATACGTCTCTAGTTATTTTATTTTATCTCGCAGTTTAGCTGTCTTTGTCTCCTATGTGGAGGATCGTGATGTGTTAATAGAGAATTTCGATTCGATTTCCATTGTCGATATCTGTGAAAATTCTTCGTTGTTGTGGAGGACTTGGCTATTTGTTTTGGTGGAACTGTTTCGTTCCTGTCATCATTTGATGTGAAATGTACACTCTCTCCTGTGTTAAATTAAAAGTTATGTGAATTGTGGGAAAAGGCCAATAAAGTTTAACAACGTCGAGCGTCGACCTCTCGCAATCACGTTATTTGGGTGGCCTTTGGCCGCTTGCCGTAAAGGGTTAGTGGAAGTTCGAGGATGAACTACACATTTTAGAGTAAGATTTATGTTTATGTGTTAATTATTTTGTCTGCATCATGAGAATTTTCTTCTATGTTTATTGTTTGAAAAATTTATAATTTAATATTGCAACAATTTTCGGGAAAGCTTAGGGAACTTTTAGTTGATTTACTGGTTTAAAGTTAATTTAACCATTCTTTTGCTTGAAAAAATAAATACAGTTCTAATAATTTTAGGATCTTTGATATTTTGTTTTGTTTTGTTATATTAAAAGTTATTTTAATGTGTTTACTAGTTAGTCCTTCAGACGTGATATTATGCATTCATGCATTTTCCTTTAATCTTTGTAAATTATTTCTCTTTTGATTTATTATTGTGCTGATGACCTTTGAGGTCCATATTTGAATCTTTGTCAATTACTTTTTTTTCATTTTAAAGTTGTAATAAACTTATTGTGTGCTACCAATTTCGGTATTTTATTTAATAAGCTCTATTTTGTCTGATGTTCTGGTTATCGCTATAAGTTGTTCCAGTTTTCCAGTTCCAGTTGTTTCCAGTAACAAAAAATTACTAAGTTTTGCTTGTCATAGGTCAAAAGTTTTATAAAGCTATAAAGCATTCATTTCAGTTATGATGGAGAGAGAGAGAAGCTGGAGTTTACTGTATATCATGATATTATTACTTTATGTTTTTTTATGTTATTTATGGAGCGGATGTAAGCTCTGTCAGGTAGGTTGAGAGTGTATTTTAACGTCAAGATACAATTTTAAGTTTGCATATACAGGGTGTTCGTGGAGTGGACCTCTATATACAGGGTGCGATGTGGGGACAGGTCGACGAATTACATCGTTTAGTGTTACTGTTTCCTGGCGCTCTTTAAATATTTCTTCTAGGCTTTTCAGTTGAAATTTAAGCTCTAGGTTCAGGTTCATCTTCGACTTCGAACTACGGTATTGAACATCTTCCGATTTCTGAGTTATACGAGAATCAGGCCTCTTTTTTTAGCTTTTAACCGTTACAACTATTTACAAAATTAAGATGGAAAAGATTATCGAGCAAAGCAACAGCAGAAAAAGGTAGAATTTCTTTGATTTTACTCGTCTGTAGAATGCTATAGTTATTTCAAAAACAACAAGAGACACGTATAGCGATGCTGATTTGATCGTATGGTATAAAATTTAAAGTGTATTGACCACGACTGCAATACTTACAAAAATGCATTGGCTACACTTTTCATAAACGTAAGTGCTTGATTATTTTTTATAGGTGTCATTGAATCTGTTTGATCAATTAGAAACACAAGTATCTGTCTTTGGTTCTTAGTTTTGTCTTGTCCAACAAGATTATTAAATAAACGACTTATTTGTGCAGTCACATATTCAGCTATCCGCTTTGGTACTGGAAATACATAAAGTCAGAAACTCTCGGTGTCCTTGATTTTCAAACCGATACAAAAGCAAACCTGCAAAGCAAGTTGGAACAATATTCAAACCAACTTCTGAGCATTTGAGTGTGCTGTTTTCCACGGAGAGTGAATAACCAGGAGCGCAATTAACTTCCAGATCCTCTTTTTGTATGATAAACATTTTTGATTGAGTTTTTTGAAATTCAATTGGTATTCTGCAACCTATAACATAAGTTATTTAGAACAAAATAGGAAATAGAATAAAAACTTACAATATATTGTTCTATTCTGCAACAGTTCGCTATTGATATATTTATTCATTTTCTCCAAATCTTCAAAGGTATTCAAACTGAACAGCAATGGTGAGTTATCCATTCTATTACTAACCATCTTAATTAAATTTCTTCTTTTGTTCACACCAACTGTAATAACCATTATAATGTGTCCTTGAGATTTTAACGTTTCTGCAGCTTCTATCGTTTCTGAATTTTGGCCATCAGTCAACATAACTAAAATAAAATACTTAATGGTAAACTTCAATAAGTAAGATTTATTGCTAACCAATAAGGGTAGGTTGGTGGGTATGATTATTATATTTTGTTCTATAAGATTGAATTTGGTGTAAAGCTGCAGCAAAAGCTTTCTCATAATTTGTAGATCCTCCACTGAATCTCAAAGAATCTAAACGATCATATAGGTTACATAAAGAATCGGAACTTGTATAACTATCTAATGGAATTTCTATGTATGCTTCCGAATTAAACACTATAACACCAACGTTAGAACTAAAATCATTTACGATATGTTATTCATCGATAAAATAAATCAATAAACCTTGGATTTACTTTTCCATCTGAAGTAATTGTTTGACAAATTTGACTTCAGTATAAAAATCATCTTCCGACATACTTCCAGATTGGTCTATTAAATATAATGTTGAATCCGCTGAATCTTTCACATATAGATTTTGCAATACGGCTAATAAAGTTTGCGTCACTTGTGTTGTTGCTAAAATTGAACATTAAAAGACAGAAAAGCATTAACACAGAAATATTTTTACTGTAGCATTGGGGAAAAGGTCTCTTCAGTTCAAGAGTGGATTGCCAACCATCTGATGTACACAATAAACTGTCCATACCCTGCAATCGGATTTAAGCGATTTTATTAGAATATTTCCTGATAAACGATTATTGCCAATGTCTTAGCTACAATACCAACTCTGGCCAAGTTTGGTGCCATAAAGCTTACGTCGACAAGGTTTTGTCAATTTAAATTTACACTTTACTAATATTAATTTACCTGCAAATGATATTGGTTATCACAATGAATCGAGCATTTTGCATTTTTCTGTGAGACATCTCTTGTACAAGAAGTTGGATTTATATTCAAGCCGTTTGTATTCTTCAAACGCATGCAGCATTGTAATTCTCCAGAATACAAAAATGCTATAAATAAAGAATTTTATTAATAAATACCAATAAAAACAAAAAAAGGTATTTATTTACTTCGATTAAGAATATAAGCAATCTCATCAAGTGAGAAATAGTCGACGTTTATTTGATATTTAGACTTATCAGAACTGGCAAGCTTTTGTATAAGATTTCTGTTTACTTGTGGTTTGATTCCAATTACCATGATGACGTTTCCATTTCGTTTTAAATTGAATAAGTCATCATCTAGGTTTTCAGTGCTGTTATTGCTTGTAAATACAACTACAAGAAAAAATTATTTCCTGGCACAAATTCCTGAAATTTTTCTATCTACCAATAACAGAAGAATGTGATAGATGAGATTCTCTCATTGCTTGTTGAGCAGCTCCAAAAGCTTTCCTGAAAGAAACAACATCGGACATTGATTTGTACATTAATTTATCAACCTTTTGTATAAAACTACAAGTTTCTATTATATCCAAGTGAATTTCTATTTTGGCTTCCGCTTCGAACGTTATTAGTCCCAACTTGATATTACCTTCATAAGCTCTACAATAAAACATTTTTTTAACACTATCATGATTTTATGAAAGTAATAATACGATTTACCTTACTCCAACAGATATTGATTTAATAATTTCTAACATGCTTTGATAATTTTCCCAACCCACACCACTGCTACTATCAATTAAAAAGACTAAGCCAATATTATTCTTATGAAAACCATTCAAGGCATCTTTGATATTTGAAATGATATTTAAGGCAAAATCAGTAACACCTGCAACAATTACGTGATATAGACTAACAGAGATTAGTTAAGTCTATCGAATTCACTTAAGCAGATTGGAATTTGTTCGTCCCATCCGTATTCTGTGCAAGTGATGTTAGGGAAACCATAAGGCAAAAAGCCAGAATGGCATTTGACTTGACATTTCTCACCAATCTGTTGAACCCTTAAAGAGCATTCTTTCCTACTCCACGAACCATTTACAGGTTGTAAAGCAGGACATCCTAAAAATCTATTTTTATAATTTCAAATTGATATACCATAATAATCTTTACCTTGCTCGCAAATAACTACTTTTGATAACGAACAATTTAAATCTGTAAAAACTGGATACATAGTTGTTTTGTGGTCTAAACCTAAACACATGTTGTCGGGTTGATTTAATCGTGACCAAATAGGAAACTCTACTTCAGTTTCTGCTTCGACGAGCAATTCGTCTGTTAATTCCCAAGTCCACCAGCTGTTAAGTTTTCTAGCTCCCAACCAAGCCTCCCCAGCAGCTAAAACATTAGAAAATGGTTACCTGTTCTATTATTTAGGCTTGAATGAAAAAAAATAAAGTTATTTACGTACCAAGGGAGGAAAGTAATTTGTTGCAATTATTAATCACGTCGAGACTGTAATATTACTTACTTTCAAAAACTAAATTCATTTTTGTTTGGAACAGTAACGTAATAATTCATTACAGCCCTTGGGACGTTATAAGAGCAGAAAAGTAAATGACTTTTGGGAGGGTACGACTGACAAGTTAGATGTAGGTCGTGCTCGCTCTGAGTTTTGTGGTAATCCGGTGGCAGTGTGGCAGTGCTATGTTGTGAGACGGTTAGGGGATTCTAAATAGGCATGGGCACGACACGACCCTCGTTGTCAGTATAGTAAAGAAGCTGTATCGACATTTGCCTTTACCACTAAAACAAAACACAGAAAAACTTTAGTGAGAACTGTCAATCGTTAATTTCGCGGGAGGTGGGTGAGCGAGGTCCTCAGAAATGAGTTGACTATATACGAAGAGAGTGTCAAGTAAGATATTCAGCAACTCGGTTATCGGCACCTTTTATAAAAATGGAGGGACAGATACTTGAGGGTTTTTTTGGGTTTTCTATGCAGAAATGGGATTCTGAGGATTGTTGTTTTATTTGTTTGTTTTGTTGTACACTTCCTCTAAAGGATGAAAGCGTTCCAGGCAGAGAATTCTCTTGCAAATGACGATATTCTTCTGATGTCACAAATGGCGGCAGAATGGCAAAAATTATAGATCAGCAAGCGATGACGGGTCTGATGAATGTTTTATAGACGTGTAACAATGTCCGTGAAATGCAATCTAGAAATTTTGGAAAATAAGCCACTGTGCTTCCGGCAGTACTTCAACCTGCTCCGTCTCAGGGTAAAAGTAAAAGTGATGCCTAGGTATTTAATGGTAAAAGTCGGAGGCGTGACATCTTTTGGGTCGTATCAAAGCTGTTGCGGTGTAGTGGAGTAACTGAATGGTATGACATTAGTTTTTTCTGCTTCTCCACTTTCAGAACCAAGATACCAAGGTTCTCGATCGCTCAGCAGTGTCATCCACAAATTAAGACAGTGGACATAGCGGTGCTCGAAGCGGGAATGTGGCAGCAAAAGATGAAAAAGAGGAACAAAACTATGGACCTTTAGGGTTTGTGCATCCTGGACAAAACCGATGCACTAGCAAACGATATTGGTGAGCGGACAGATTTCTAATTAACCAAACAACGAAAACAAGAACTTCAGTTTGACGGTTACCGTGACGTCGGTGTGGAGGCGGAAAATAAGATCTGCGGTGAATCTACCGGGACAGAATCCTGTCTGATGGTCTGGTAGAAGGTTCTGCAAGTCTGGAGATTTTTGAAATCTATTTGTCAATAACCGCTTGAAAACTGCTTGTGACATTAAAAAGGACGATAGGTCTGTATTATACTGGGTCAGTGAGTGGTGTACTGGATTTGTGAATTATAACGACTGTTGTCTCTTTCCAAACGCTGCGTTGGAGGAGTTTCCGCAGCTGAGACAACAGTTGAGTATAAAAGTAAGAATAGCGATAGAAGAGAGTGACAAGACTCTGATAAGGGAATCGTTTCCTAGAGCGGAATTCTTACCGGATACTAAACCCTCGGCTCTTTCCTTCTCAAGAATTGGACTTATGATGTCTTATTAGAGCTCGAAAAATTGCGGAGGGAGAAGAAGCACTAAGAAGGACAATGTCGTAGTAGACGGTGAGAAGGGCTTGGGTGTCAAACAAACGGTCATAGGGCGGTTTGTAGACTTCTTCAAAGATGTCGGAAAAAATGTTTAGTTTGTCCTGAGGGTTGGTCATTATATAGTTGGAAAGTTTTCTGACTTGTCATAATCAAACAAGTAGCCGGCCAACGTGTCTTCCGAAACCGGGTCGTGTATTGGCGAACGAGGACATTGAGTCGATCACCAGCTTTTACCAATGAATTGTGAGTGCGAGTAAATTCTTTGCACAAATACAATTCATGACGCTTTGTCGTCACGATTCCAAGTGAAGATATTTTTGACTGTTCTCTGTGATTTGTGGTATCGATCTACATGATAGTACACCCAGTGCTAAAGAAATCGGAACAAAACTATTATCATAGGTAGAAACTGATTTCAATGGTACAGAAATCCTTGTTACAGATGCGAAATAAAAAATTGAAGGGTATACACTACATAAAGCAACTTTTTCTGATCTTTCTACATAATAACGCAGATCATTAGAACACCCTGTATATGTTCAGCCCTTTGCAGCTTTGAAGGATTGTAGCTATTCGTAAGCAACCCACTACAAGCAGGCGGTAGCATCATTCCGCTAAGCAGTTCTATCTCTAAGGATGTTCATCAGTGCGAGAACGTCGCAACTAAATTACAATTCCAAAGAGTTTTTACTGGCATTATAATCTTTTTGACTTATTCTCATCCAGGACCATAATCGCTGGCGCTCAAACTTTGAACAAAGAAAATAAGGCAATTCGAAAACTTCTAGTGTTTCTTAACTTAAATTTAGATTATTAGGATAATCGTGTAGTTCATTTAACAATATGCTTTCATTGTAATAAATATATTAAAGCCGTCTTGGTACGGTTTCTCTTTACTAGTCAATTCACCTCTCTATTTTGTTTACACCCCAAACAAAGCATAAAACTGCTTGGATTAGTGAGACTATCTGCATTCGATTTCATCCTTTTGAATTAGAAGAAATAAGAAGCTGGAGAAGTATAAATATCCTCTAACTTGCAATAGGTTGTTAGAGAACAGACAGAAAGATGAACTAGACAAGGAAGGGTAAAACAAACAAAAAAAGTACTAAAAGTTAATGAAGGATTTCATAAGCATTCCATTATGAACTCCTTTCTTTCTTTACGATACCTCCTTAATCCGGCCCAAGGCATCCAACTGGTTAGCAAAACTCTTATTAAGAATGATTTTTAAAAGTAAATTACTGCAATGGTTGACCATTAATTTCTCTTTCCGAGTTAATAGAAAATGAAAGATCTCACATGCAGGTTAGCCTTCGAAATATCTTTGTAGAGAAACGTAAATGTTATAATTACCGTACGGATACAAAGATGACACGAAATCAGCCGTAGCTGCATCCTTAACGATAGGTAAATAAGATCCATTGGCTGCACAAATTTCCCAAGCTTCATACCATGTCTTCATTGTATCACTGATTACGTAATACAACGTCTGATTTCGTTTAATTGTTGTTATATTACCGGTTAGTGCAGAATCATCTAATAAAAGAAAACAACATAGCTTTATCTCGATATTTAGAAGAAGATGCAGAATTTAGTACATTTTTGACAGACAAATGACTTGTTGACATTACAATCATTGTCCAAATATCGTGTGATATTGTTGCTTCTAAAGAGGGTTAAACAACTGCGGTCGGTTCTTGGTACAATTCTAACATACTTAATTAGAGAATGCTCAAATCGTGGTAGGTATACTCCTGTACTTGACCATAGCCACAACAAGCCTTCTGATAACCCGTCTATCCAAAAATCATAATATCCTGTTGGTAAAAAAAGTAACTTAGTAGTAGTAGAAGGTATTTCTTACGCTTATACAATTTATAATTACCAGGTTCCGAAGCCAATAAGGCTGCAAGTTCGACATTCTCAACAACAGCCAACGAAGCTCTATTCTTTTCACAAAACTTCTTAGCCTTATCCCAAGGCAGAGGTTTTCTATGTAATGTAAATATTTTTCCGTCAAATTTAAAGTCTGATTCTGGTTTTGAATAACTGAACATCTCACCTGCACAGAAAAATTTTCTCTTCAAATAAAAAGTTCGTTATAGTTTGTTTAGCATTAAAAAGCTAACAACCCTACTTTATTACAAAGAGTATCAGTAAACTAACAAAAATGAAATATTGAGAAAATATTGATGCGGTGAATCAAAAATGTGGGTTCGAATCCTGCCCATATTCTAATCTTTCTGTTGCAGAACTTTGTTGTTGCTATTACTATTATAGTTATACCATTTCTATTTACAGCTAAGAAGTTTATTATTTAGAACCTGACCTGACTACAAAATTGTATACTTAGATACCTACCTTCTTCACAAATATAACCAAATTTATCATTACATGATTTGCCAACTATACTAGGATTACCCAAATCATCTCGATATAAAATTGAGCAATTAAATTCACTTCTTGGTGCCATATTTGTCCATAATCCTTGTTCTTGATCTATCACCTCTTCTGTATAATTCCACAGCCATTCCTCCTTGCTGTAGGTAGCTCCTATCCATAAACTATGATATCCTTAAGATTGAGCGTACTGATTACACATGAGGAAGACACACAGTAAAATAAACACAAAAAAAACTTACTTCCAGTCAATTCCACCAATGCAGAAGCTTCGTATATTGTATCAATAATTGCTAGGTAACCATGATTACTGCATTTTCGATTTGCTTCTTGCCATGAAACTGCTTCCATGCTAATAGTATAACGAACACCATTGAACTCAACTGTTTGGGATGGTGTAGGTTCTTCTACTACTGCAATGACAGTTACTCATACAATATAATGCTTAAATTATTTTTCTATGCAATTTTACTTTCTTCACATACAAAAGAATATTCTTCTGAACAATTTCTGCCAACAAAACGAAAAACATCGAAGAATGGCAAGTAGGCATTCAAGCAATTACAACCAGCTTTACGATACATACTACTCCATTCAGTTAAATCTGTGTTAGAAGTAAGGTTATCTTCATTAGAAGAAGACAGTTCGATATTTTGTCCAGTATAATTGCTTATCCACGAGTTTGTCATATAAATGCCGTCTACCCACAAATCTCGAAGATCTAGAAAGAGAGTAAGATGTAAAATCAGTAAAGATGACTATTCATTTGTTACTGTTTGTCATTTCGGAAATAAACTTTTGTTCATCCTTTGTGGTTACAACAGCCAGATAGCCTTTCCTTTGACGACATACATTATAAGCATTTTCCCAGGTGGTTTTATTCTGAATAAACAAATAAGTTCGACCACTGTATTCTCTTTTTACGCTAGTTGCATTTCCAGGTAGAGAAATTACTGCAAATATAGCTGATTATTATAAATAATAATTCATAGTTAACAAAGAAAAATGCTTTATTGAAATAAATCCAGTAGATTACATTCTAAGCTAATACTTACAGTCTTCACATATAAATCCAAATTTATCGTTACAATTTCTTTCAACAAAAGCTGGAGTGTTGGTAAGGTTACGAAATATATTAAGGCATCTAGAATTACCATTAACTTTCACTTCAGGGCTATATTTTGATAGATTATAATTGTCAAACATTATTTCTTGATATATATGATCCCACAACCATCCGTTTCGTGATTCATCAAATTTGGCATCCACCCATAAATCTAAGATAACCCTCTATATTGCACTAGTTGTCTATGATAGTAATGCTTACCATTTCCGAGAGATGCTAAAAATTTTGCTTCATCAAGATCATCTGCTATAGCTAGATATCCACTTTCTTTTTCACAAAATTCTTTTGCTTCAAGCCATGTTACTTGTGTAGTAGGTATTAGTAAGTAATATCTGTCCCTGTGTATGAAATCCTGTGGCGCTTCATGTGTATTTTCAATTACTGAAATTATTATTGTTTAAGTTAATAATGAGATATAATAGGTACAAAATGTCGTTCAAGCATTAAGCGGGTAATAGTCAAGCAAACAGGTCTTCCGCGAAATTTCTAAATTTCTAGAAGTGACATATCAAACAAAACTGATAATAAAATACCTGGCGCCTCCGCCAAAAATGCTAGGTCAGATTCTAAAGGTAAACACTTACTGTCTTTGCACACAAAGCCATGCTTTTCGCCACATTTACGTTCGACATAATAAGAAGTAACACGATCGTGTCTATAAAAACTCAAGCAATCATAATTACGCCTTCCTTGGTAACATATAAATTTTTCAGACGGTATGGTTGTTCCAATGTGTTCCCAGTTCCATGTACTATTTCCACGCTTACCATCAATCCATAAATTATGATAACCTAAAAAATAAGAAAAGAATACATGCGATTAATAATAATCAGAGTTATTACTTACCTTCTGTATTATTTCCAATAAATTCCATTTCTTCACTATCTTCAAAAATTAATAAGTACCCAAAATGTTTTTTACAGATCTCTATAGCTGTATCAAAAGTAACCCGAACATTGGAAAACATGTACTTCCTTCCTTTATAATTATCAAATTTAGGAAGAAAATTTCTAGGATATATAGTACCATGTAACATGTCTTCTTCAAGACTGTCGATATCTTTTGGATAATTGCCTTCATCTACTATCTCATATTGATCTGTTTCTTCACAAATAAATGAATGTCTTTCCATACATTGACGGTCCATGAATATTCCAGAATTTCCATCAGCTGTATATAAATTTAAACAATTATGATTGTCGCGTGTTGGTAAACGTTCCCATTGTACATCATTATTAATTTTTTGGTTGGTGTAATACCATCTCCATACAGAATTATTTAACTTGTTTCCACCGATCCAGAGATCATGAAAAGCTAAAATGTTACAAATCAAAATGAAAATCCCAAGTAGGTAGTTTTAGCTCTGCTACCTTTATTATTGCTACTTAAAAAGTCTGCTTCGTCTTGGCTACTAATTATAGCTAAATAACCATTAAAACTATCGCAAGCGTGATATGCTTGAACCCATGTTAATTGTTGCTGGATTAGAAGATATTGATGACCGTTAAATGTTGTGTGTAATACCAGAGGATATTGTTTTGATATTGGTACTAAAATAAAAAAGATTCTTCAAAAGTCTAAATTGATTTTATAAACTGATTCGGTGTTCTTATTCTTTGCCGAATCGAAGGAATTTTAATTTTAGTTAGTAAGTAATATGCAATAAAACATAATTTAGGTAACATCGTACAATAATACTTACCAGACTCGCAAATAAATCCATGTTGCTCATTGCAGTCACGATCAATAAACAGTGAGCTAGAATTCCATTCTCTGTAAATATTTAAGCAGTGATTTTCGGTGCTTTTGTTAACCACTGTATGAAAATTTTTATCCAGTAAGAATTCACGACCAGTGTGAACCCATGTCCACACGTTCGAATTCCCGGATCTTCTTGCTCCAACCCACAGATCATGGAAATCTTAGAAAGAATATAGTATTATGCCCAAGTAGTCCAGTAAGGCGTCGTCAAAACGGGATCTCGTGGAAATTAAATCAGATAAAAGGTTTTATTTTTTATCTTATACATATTGTTAGTCGAAGGGATAATATAAGTTTTCGACCTCCGAAGCCCTCGGGAGAACTTTCTGTGGCCAAAAAAACTCAAAATTTTCGACTTTTTTTAGTTTTCCGACTATAACTATTTTCTAGCCACTCCTAGCAAGAAATGGCCCATTCTCACCTTGCACGATGACAAGATTTCCGACAATTTATGTAGGAAAAATTTTTTTCTAATCTCAATACCAAGCGAGCTACAGTCTGTCAATGTTCAGCATAATTGTTCAGTGAAAAAAAACTATATTTAGAAGAACAAAGAAAGAACGAGCAGTATTTCATATTATTTCAATAGATCAATCATGTTTCTTGCGTTTGGATGGTCCTGGCTCATCAATAATGCCCTTCTGCAACAGCTTGCTGTCTTTTTCATCCCTTGACTTAGCTTCATCTTATTGAGCCTACTGAACGTTTCGTCGACATCTGCAACTTGCACCTCAGGCACATTATCGCATGAGAGGCCACAGCAGCAGATGAGCAATGCAAACCTGATTTTCTGCAGCTGCATGCTTCACTGCAACCTTTCTTACAGAAACAAGAAACCTTCAGCAGTGACTTATGTGCTGCGTCTTTAATCAGCGTAATTGGAATAAGACCGGATGAGCCTTTCTTCTATCCCCATTCTAGTGGGTTTGTTTCTTGACCCAACCATGTTTGCACCTGGTGATAAGTCCACAGTGAATGAAAGGTAGGTGGCAATCGTGCTAAGTTAAAAGCAGTTCTTGCGACCGATTTGATTCATTCAGTGACTCACTGCTCTGCCAGGATGAGCTGCTGCCCTGCCTTCACTATGCTACCTAGAGAGACGTGGGGTTTAGAGAATTTCTCTGCTTCTACTTTCAGATGTGGATGTTGTTCGCTGAGAGAACATAATTTTGATTTTTCGTGGCCAAAAAAAGCTGAAATTGTATCACATCCTGTAAATGTATGATCTTTTACTTTTAGAAAAAATGAGAAATTTTGCTGAACTCTGACGAACTGTAGCTCGCTTGGTATTGAGATTAGAAAAAATGTTTTCCTGCAAAAGTCGGAAATCTTGTCATCTCTCAAAGTGATAAATTATAATAGTCCGAAAATCTCGGTGCTTTTTTTACCACAGAAAGTTCTCCCGAGGGCTACGGATGTCGAAAACATACATTCTTCCTTCTACTAGCAATATATGCAGGATAAGAAGATAAAACCTTTTACCTGATTTAATTCCAGGTAAGACTACCTTGTTACTGGACTAAAGGTGTCCCAAAAGATACAGTTGTACATTCAAGGGCTTATTAATAATGTTGCTTTTGTAAAGCAAGAATATTAATTAAACTTAAATTCGATTAATTATCAACTGTTACTAACCTATGGATCAATTCATTTCAATATTTTTGTAAACAGTGCGTTGACCTTTTGTGTTATTAATTAATCCTGCGATTTCTAACGGAAAGGAAAGTGACGTAATATATAGAAGCAGAACTCGCGTAACAAACTTTATTAGACTGGTAATTTTTCTTGATGAGAGCTTTGATGACGGCTCGGATCAAAACTAATGTTATAAAAATATTAACAGTTCTTTATTCATCTACTGACAACTCAATAATGCCAGTACTAATTTGTGATTCAGGAGAACCATTTTTAAACAATTCCTGTTTTTTGTTGTTTTTGTTTTTTAGGGTAAGTTGTAATTATTTGGTATGGTGCAATACGCATTTGCTATTTGATGTAGCGTTTAGTGAAAATGGGTAAATTAATATTTACTAAGGATCAACAAAACGTAGAATAAGGTTAATATTGGACTGCATTTGCAAAACGCAGCTTTCATTGTTTTACTTTTATACAACACCCACAACTATCCCTTGCTTTAAAGATCTGCACGGACCAGGCTTTTGGTCTAGCTTTTGAGAAACCCGAGTTCTTCAGCTTAAAGGCCTTTAGGATTTTTGGATCAATTAGACTTGTCGAACCCGGCCCGACACTGACCCGGACTAGCCCGAAAGACTAGAAACCTAGAGACTAACCAAACCAGTCTGGGAGCCAAGTAAGGCAGAAATTCAAAATCCCAATCTTCATTTATTTGGATAATGTGATTTATATTGATCCCTAAAACAAGACGTCTTTGTACCTCCATGGCTTTGTTACTATCAACCCGACAGTCGCCGAATCGGTTCCCGG
Source organism: Ignelater luminosus (assembly GCA_011009095.1). Classification (NCBI taxonomy): domain Eukaryota; kingdom Metazoa; phylum Arthropoda; class Insecta; order Coleoptera; family Elateridae; genus Ignelater; species Ignelater luminosus. Next base: position 131,343 of record VTPC01001336.1, read on the forward strand.
CCTAGGTCCTGAAACTTCCTACGCGAAATGAATCTGTAAAGAATGTCATTCTCCGAGAGGAATGTAAATCAGTGTAACAACAATATAAAAAACATTTAGTTCGCTTCGTTGTTCAGGTATCGAAGAGATAAATAAATTCCCAACAAACCTCTAGCACCAAGGATTTAAATATTTTTTAAGATTGAAACATTCAGTATAAATTCCTATACAGGGGCCAATTTTTTATTCTGATTCTTTTAAATACTAGTACAGGGACATCGAATATTTCCGGAAGCCACGTGACCACGAAATTTACTGTTGGTTAGGCAACATATCTTGCACTATTGGTAGCTCTGTTGTAATAAACATAATGTATTTTTCCAGTGGCGCAGTATTGGATATATGATGAAACTACTTAAAAACTTAAATATCTCAAATTTCTTATCTCACTTTGAATGCGTTAAAGCAAGCTTACTTCGATTAACTTACAAAAAGCAGATTTAGTCTTGAAAAAGACTGATCTTTAAATAGAACTAAATAAACTGTAAAAAACTCAAAACAAGGGGACAACAAGAAATCACAGAACGTACGCACGCCGATGTAATTTTAGGTTAGAAATGCACTCGTGAGGGCGTTACTCCGTAGTGTGGCCAACGTTGAAAAATAAAATCTCGCGCCACTTTCAAATTAGTGGTCACGTGGCTTCTGAAGATATTCGATGTCCCGGTACCTATTTCTAGTCGATTGATGACATCCATTTCAATATCTGCATCAATAAGGGCTAAATACTGTCCATTTTCTGCACACATGTCAGATGCACGTGACCATATTGCTCGTTCTGAAGAAACTGAATAGTAATGTCCGGATATATTTAGAGATCGGGAAGTCCATTTTCCTTGATCACCACCTTAAGATAATCAAAGATTATTTATTTAAGTAAATAATAAAAGTTTCAGTTACTTACGCTCTTCACATACGAACGCATACGTTAAAGAGCAATTTTTGGCTAGAAATGCTACTCCTCCTTGATGCGATCTCTTTATTATACCACAATCACCACTGCTGTTTAGCGATTTGGTGTAATTATTTATATCTATTTCTGTTCCTGTATGATCCCACATCCATTTCTCTTGTTTGTACACAGCCCCAGTCCATAATTTTACAAAACTTAAATTGCTATGTGTTAATAACTCTATTTCTTCAGTAGTGTTAAGAACCTACAATCCAAAATTTAAATTCCAAATAGCAAAGCATCAGTAAAGTAATACTAACTGCTAAATAAGTTCCATTCGATTTGCAAATATTATTTGCTTGATACCATGAAGCCTTCTTTGTATAGATACTGTACTCACGTCCAGATAGTATGGTTGTCTTGATTTGATAATGCATATATTTAGTTCCTTGGCATATAAATCCAAAACGATCATAACATGATTTATCCAGAAAGGTAAACTCATTTGCGTTTGGACGATAAAAACTTAAGCAGTTGTGATTTGGACGAGGACTACTTCTAATAAACGGAGATATGGAGTCGCTTGCATTACCTGCTGTACTAGTATATGATGTATCTATTTCCGCATCTAATTCTGTCCACATCCATATATCGTCTTCATTTTTACCATCTAACCACAAATCGTGGTATTCTAAAACAAATAATTAAGATTTTGAAAACAGTGAAAAAAGTAATTTTGGGTAGTGCAGAGTATTTGCAAGAGAATGATAAACAGATAGAATTAAGTTTTAAATGTAAAAACAAAGTATTTTACTAAAGGTCTACAGAACTTTACACTTAATAGAATGTTACTGAAATAATACTTCACAGTTTGTAGGTGGCAGAAAGGTAAAGGCATCCAGAAAATAGTAAATATCTTCTTAGTATTGATTATAGTGCAGTGCGTGCTGTACTTTCATAAAAACGTTTATGATCGTCATAAAACCAGATAATTTACGTTAATCATAAAATTAAGATTTATCTCGAGGTTGCAGGTGTATGCTATGTATGAGACTTTGTCCTATATAAACAGACATCCGAGTTTGATGTTGTGCAAAAACGTAAAGGCGCCTTGCTAAAGTGCCTCCACCATTCCTATTCCTGGTATTGAAACAATCCATCATCCTGATCGGAGTTCGGGTCTTTGGTCTTCTAAAGCTTTCTTCATTATACTTCAGACGCTTTTGGGGTTGAGGGCCCAGGCCGTTTAGTTTAGAAAGAAACTGTCTACAACATATCGTTAAACTGTCTGCTCTCTTTAGATTGGTTCGGAGATAAATCGTCAAGATTGTTTTGGTAGTCTTTACTCCACATTTCGCAAACAAGCCTCCGTCCTTTATTGTGTCGCGCTGGCTGAATGTCTTTAGGCAATACACTCATTACTCACCAATAACATCATAAACTTTTGAAACTGCTTTCCAATCATTGCTTTATCGTAGATTCTACGTTTTAATGGGCTTGTTAATCCTACAGTTTCTCTACCATCTGATGAAGACTTCCCACTGCCTACTTTTCTTATCATTCTACATCATGTACGGACGAACGAAGACTTCCGATTCATCTATTCATCCATCATTCAGTCACCAGAACTCGCGCCGCCCCAGTTCACCGTTAAGAGACTTAAGCCTTGGGTCTCACCATTTACTTCAGCTGCCAACTGAATCGAGAGGCCTAGAAACGTTTAAGAAATCATCACAGCGAGCAACTTGGTTAAAAGACTATGTCAAGGAGAAGAGTGTCATCTACAGGCACCAATTCCAGCTGCCGCGTTCTCCAGGAAGTCTTGGGATGAGACACGTGCTGCTGCAACCGCCCGAAACCACCACCGTCATGCCCGTTAACGCCTCGTCTAAACGTCCGACACTGTACTATCCCATACCTAAACTCGACTAGCGCTGAGATCTGAAAGGTCACCGTGATCGAACAAACTCGTCCTTCAAGTCATCATTATCATCTAGTTATTTAACATCTGGCAATTTCTGTGCGCTTTCGTGCTTGCGGTCTTTATTCGAGCGCCTAATATTCACGAAATAAAGACTAAAGAAAAAAATAACTCGTAAAAGTCGGGCGCTTTTGGCGGCCTTTTAACGTTTATTTCATTGCCTGCTTACTGAAGCTACTGCCACATCGAACTCACTTGAAGCATAATCAAAATAATACTTACGTTTGGTAAGTAATTTTGTATGCCTTTTTTATCTTAAATTTAGAATTTTTTGCACGATTGTGTTTGATAAACTTTGTTATATTTTCTAAATGTTTATAATTGAATTTGTAAAATGTGAACTTTAAGTACAACACAGACTTTGACATTTTTCTAATTCTAAAAATAACCACATCGTTCTCTCTTGTCTTCCCTACAACAAAAATACCAATATATAATGAAGGTAGCAAAAGATCGTCTGACAAACTCATATAGCAGACCGCTGCAGCATGCTAACCTCATTTAGCACTGGTTAGTGTAGTTGTATATTTCTTCCTCTGATTGTAAGAATTTTCCAAGGCTGCATCAACTTTCCAAATTCTCTTGGACGGGTATCACTCTTCTTATATAGCTTTTGAAGAAAATAGACGTTCAGATACTGCAGACTAGTTAGGAGTAATCTGCTTTTCAATCAATAGATGGTGAATCTGGGATGGAATGAACTAGAATCGCAAACGCAGAAACCCTCAGGAGACCTGAAAGAAGATGGTGGGTAGCCCGCACAAAGCCAACGGTACGAAACCAACAGCCGGCTGTAATATTGTTAAGTTCAGAATTTTGGGGTTGTGGAAGGTCGTTGATTTGCGGTTAGACATGGACCTCTGCTCCAGGCGGAACCTAATTAAATTTATGTTTGGGCAATGCAGTGTCGGACAACTGAACGAGGCATTGAGAGGCGTGGGAATGGATTCGTCAACATCAACAGTAATGGTCTTACCTCAAGACATTCCCATTGCAGATCTCCAGAATAGCACAATACAGAACACTGATCAGCCGGCAGTATTCGCGTATGCATACTTACCTCGTGGCGGTAATGAACGTCATCAAGAAGCAAGTCTGTTAAAACGTGGAATGAACTGCACACGGCAAAAAATCTAGGACTAAGCAAAATCTGCAGCGTTAATTCAAGAATTCATAGTTACGTTGAAGCAAAAACAGTAGCATCGCAAGACATCCAGCCAGCACGACATAAGAGTGACGGAGCTTGGTCTGCGAGATATGGCGTTAGGAGGACAATGGTGGTAAAAAAACGGTGTTCTGCTTTTCAAAACTACCACCGGTGTCAGAGAGCCGACTGGCAGGTGCTGTGGGACTTCAGTGACTTATTTGGTTCTCATTTATCGACGATTTATTCCTGAATCGACCTAGAAAGCGCGGGCAGTTTGGCGGCGGCTGCAAATGAGCCGTAGGGAGATCGTCCGGCGGCAACTGTAAAAACAAATGCAATCAGAGTAGCAAGACGATCTAGTGGCATTTTCATTCTTCACGCAACACCAGACTCTACAGTTTCTAAAGAAAACTCTTGCTATTTAAAAGCTTAATGACTTCTTATTGCAGCCTTTGAATGTCTCAATAAGAGCTTAAGTTTCCTCTTTCTAAAGGCTCATAAGTCATAACCACAATCAAGTGAATATGCCATTACTATATAGACATGCTTTCTTAACTGAAAAAAAGTCTCTGAACTCCTAAGGAAGGAATGCAACTTAATGACCTTCCTTTCTTACACTACATGTTATTTTAAAACACGTTCCTTCTCAGACATTCCAAACAATAAAGATTTAGATATACAGCGTGCTATCGAAGAAAATGAAGTGCAATTGAGCAGTGACAACAACAAAAGAAAAAGTCAGAAATAAAGGAAGTCAAATAACGTATACCCAACGGCAGGTTAAAAAAGTGGTCAACATTTTCATTAGTGATTGACGCCAAATGCTGTCCAGCAGAATCGCACATGTCATTAGCCTCATTCCAAGAAAGCTGAAGACTGTGTAAGACCAAATATTCATTTTCAAAGTCTAATCTCAGTGTCTGAGGATTGTAATTGTGTCCCACTAAAATTAAGAGGCACATTAGAATTTAGCAATTAGATATGGTATTTGGATTCTATTGATTGATTTATAAAGGTTTTATTCAACTATAATTTAACAATTTAATTTAGTTTCTTCAGACTTCCCATCTAATACTTATGGTGGCCCAACGAAAATGAAACAGACTGATTAACTCTCACGAAAGGGATAGGAGAGCGTCAATCCCTCAAAAATCTTTAATGAGAAAGACTTTCAAATGGCGCATCATTAGAAAGGCCTTTAATTCTCTATATTGCCCCGTTGGAAATTTTCGTTTTCGTTGGGCCGCCCTATATATGGCAAAATATACTTACATTCTTCACACACAAATGGCAGTTTCAAATAACAATTTAAATTGATAAACTTTGACTCGTTTCCAAATCTATAAAAACTTAGGCAATTTCTACTTTGCTTCTGAAATTGTCTTTTTGTAACAGGAAGTAGTTCATTAGCAATTTCTAAACCAGTATGATCCCAAATCCAAGAATTGTCTTCCACCTTTCCACCAACCCAGAATGAATTCAAATTAAAATCTTTAAGAATATCCATTTCTTCTAATTTATCCATAACAACCAAGTAAGTTCCATTTGCAATACAAACTTCTTGTGCTTCCATCCATGTAAGTAATCTCGGGTATAATGTGTAAATTCTATCATTTTTCTTTATGGTTTGCATTAGAGGCACATTATTTACAGGCTCTTAAAATTAAATTAGTTTTATTAAAATCATAGATTCTAAATTGTATACTTACCCCCTTGACAGATAAATCCTTTACGTACAAAACAACCAGTAGAACTCAATAAAGCAGGATTCTTCATAAAATTATGTGCATATAAGCAAACATCAGTGGTAGCACTATGCGTTTCTTCAATGGGTTTATGTATATTATTATGTAATAAAGAATCTTTATATATGATGTCGCCAGTGAAATGCCAAACCCATCTTTTTATATTTTCCCATTTACCACCAACCCATACATCATTAAACACTGTATAAATATAAAAAAGGGGTTAAGCTGTTAATAGACATTCGATAGAATTTGTAGGTACCTAAAGCAAAGTTTTGTACAATATTTGCTGACTCTTCATCTTTTATTATTGCTAAATGTTGGCCTTTACTTGCACAATAATCGTTGGCTTCCCTCCATCTTTTCTTGGTTACATAAAATGTATAGCTTTTGTTTTCGTAGACAATTGAACGGTTGTTTACTACAAGAACAAAGATATATAAACTTTGATCAGAGGTAGTATTACCAGGAATCTCTACATACCATTCTCGCACACAAATGGTAAGTTAGCTTCGCAATCTCTATCTACCATCAAGTAGGATGCGTTTGTATTTTTGAATATACTCATACATTCACGTCCAGCAATATGGTGAAGAGTAAACAGATGGCTGTTTTTAATTTGTTTATTCTGGTATATCCATAACCAATTGCTTTTAACATATAAAGCAGCAGCCCAAAACGAATGCAATCCTAAAAAGAACAAATTGATAAAACCAATGTAACATCCAGTATCAATTATATATACCTTTATGTAAGTTTATAATATTTAACACCTCTCCTTGATCATAACCTGATACTAAAATTGTATTACGCTTTGAACAAATATTTAAGGCTTCAAAGAAATTAGCAGGTTTCCAATGAATTGTGTAATTGCCTATTATCTCAAAGTCAACAGATTTGGACTTAACTGAAATTTCAAAAATATTTACTAATACTTTTACCAAAGAAAAAATAAGTGACATTAACCATTTTTGCAAATATATCCATGTCTTTCAGTGCAGTTTCTGTCTATCAAGATTAATTGCAACGAATGTTGTCTGTAGACATTAGCGCATTTATGTAAACGATTAGGAGTTGTCCACAACGAACTGTTAATGTGTAAATTCTTATTGATGTATGGCCATTTCCAGTTATTAAAATGTCTTGCTCCTATCCATAGATCTTGGAAATCTAAAACCGATATTGTAGTCAAGTCGTTAAAAAAGGCTTGATTTTGAAATTGTTTTTAATTTTATTTTATTTCAATAAAGGTGGATTCTTGTCCTGTCTGTCTAAAGTATTACAGATGTGAATGAGCTTGGATAGCTGATAGGCTAATATGCTCTGATCCATCATTGAGAAGATATCATTACGTTGTTAAACAATGTTAAGAAAATGCTTTTTGTGATAATTGGAAGTGCTTGAGAATGTAATTCAAGACACCTGTCCTTGAATTCCACGTAAAAGGGAGACTCTAAGAAGGTTTCGTTTCTGATATGAAATCGTCTGAATCGCTTGGATGAGTTTAACCATCTATTGGTGAGATCAAGTCTCTAGATGTGCGAATTAGAAATTAGAATATAAGCTTGTAAGAAAATTCATATATGTAGATCAGAAAACCTAATTTTTCCAGAAAATGGCGATTTTTCGAAACTGTTGCTTGCAGTTGCCAGTACCATATACAGGGTGTCCATAGATAGGGTTAGAAAGAAAAAACCTTTTTTAATATGCGTTTTACAGAAAAAAGTTATTTTTTATAAAAAATTCTGTTTTTCTCAAAACGTCCAAAGACATAGTCAGATTTGACTACAGACATACACTTACTTAGTGCAACCAAAGAATTTTGAAGATTTCCTAAAACCAGAGTCTTGGGAGTTTTAATAATTACATTTCAAGTATATACATCTCTTTATTGTTTAGAACTCCAGGAGCGATTTAGCTAGAGACACGTAAAACTTTGTTCCCTACAATAAAGAGTTTAAAGGTATTTTTTAAAATGGCCATTACAATGTTAAACAGTTTATAAAATCTGCAATACAGAGATCGTTTCCGCATACCGAGAGAGAGACAGGGAGAGAGAGAAAAAGAGAGAATTATGGGCCCTACAGCTGTCATATATTGAAGTTGCCAACAAACCAAAAAAACTTCCAGTGTCGAACACGAATATTCGTCTATACAGTGTGTTCATAACATCTTTTTGACGCAAAGAAGCCCCCACATATGTAAGTTGCAGTGCTATGTAGCAATATATTATCCTGATTTTCCTGAACCAACGATATAATGAAACGGGGCAGCCTTTGTCTGCCTTACAGATGTGAATGAGCTTGGATACCTGATAGGCTAATATGCTCCCCAGCCAGACCTTAACATGTTTCAATCACTTCAGTCTTCAGATAAAACCACACTTTTGCAGACTGACTGAAAGCTTTAGTGTCAAACGCATTGATGTTACATGCAATTTATATTTTTCTTCGAGTATTAAGAACAGGGTGCAAATCAGCTAAAGTACCGAACTCGCAGACAGAATTTGCCAAATAAAGTTAAAAATTGTCGGCTTAAGTCAATGCATGTTTAATTAGTTTTCAAACTTTTTCAGAGATTCGCTTCCTTCATTTTAAAATAATGCATAATTATCCGGTCTCTGCCGCAAATTTTGTTCAGATATGTCTTTAAAGTTCATAATAATTAATTATTTCATCTCGTATAGAGTCATTCATTAAATTGTGTATTTCAGGAATCAAAATATTTTCGTTCAAGGTTTGTTAAGTCTCAAATTACCAATTTGTGCGTCTTGTCACGATTTTTCTGTCGCCAAGTCAAACGAAATTCTGAGAAGCCCTTGTTCTTCTAGAGCGTTGCTAACAACCAAGTACCATTTACAATGTATCAACGAGTCGTAAGAATTTTCCACTTGACATATAGTTGTCCATGGAATTTATTTTCTCCCAGGGTAAAAGGGATTGTGTCCAATTATATTGTCGCGTTTAAGCAAAACCGACGCGTAGCGTAGGGTCTCGAAGGGCAGACACATCATCTCGAACTCCCGTACCGAGTACTCAAGTAAGCAAGCGCGCTTTATGTTAATTTCTATTGCTGCATGTTCTTTGTGTAGAAGTTGATAATAGCGGAGATTTTACACTAAATTTAGTCATACAGTGGAACCTCCATAATTCGAAATCCAAGGGGCGCGATTATTAGTTCGAGTTATAGAAAATACGAGTTACGGAAAATTACGTGCAATTGGTATTGAAGTGCAAGGGGGCGCAAGAAATTTCGAGTTGAGGAGAAATTCGAGTTACAGAAGTTCGACTTACGGGGGTTCCACTGTATATTAATAAAGTTAATAATTCTATTTATTCACACTCTGCAAATCATTTTGTAATAAATCTTTTAACGTAGTAATCTAGATAATTTAAGTCGAAAACATTCTTTTCAAAATTTGTAAAGATTTAAGTGAAAATTTTGCAGTCAATTCATGAAATAATTATTCTTATTTGTGGTTAGATACCTTAATTAGTTTTTATGTTTCACTAATAAATGTTGCTGGTTATTTCGATTCATTTTATTAAGTAAAAATCTTTTGATAACGTAATAGTTTCTTTTAATTTTTATTTGTGATTTACATGCATTTGTTTTTAAGTAAAAATTACGATTTTATTTGTTATTTCGACGTTTACTCTGTTTTATTCACATATTTTTCTATGAAGTAAATAAACTTTTATTATCGTATAATTCTGCCTTGTTTTATTGTGTCTTTGTTTTGTTTTATTACTACATGCCAATTGTTAGCCAAAATTGTTGTCAAGATTTTATTATTTTTTATCGTTATATTAAATGTGTTCCTGTAGGTGGATGATTCTAAGCAGACAAGGCTCACGACGTGTGTTAACTAATTAAATTATTTATCACATTGATTATTGCACCTTCAACTAAGCTATAAGGAGTGCTGTTCTTAAGTAAACAATTAATAGCCTTCCCCGGGTAAGTTTGTTTGGGAAGCGCTCTAGTATACGTCCAGAGTTATACATTACCCCGTTTGTTAATGTAAGTGCGCCTATATACAGGGTGTTAGTATTCAAGGTACATCTATACAAGGTGATATTTCTGGAGGTGCTTATTATAGAGTGTTAACCTTTGAGAAGCTGCGCGGGTTGGCATAGTGTTTTTGATTTTCAGCTTTTGGCGTCCTTAACTTCGACTATCTTTTACAGAATTATTGAGAGATTCTATGAGTGTGTAAGCTTTCTCTTTTGTTTTAAAGGTAAGTTTAGGTTGGACCACACCCATCTCCGACTAGAGCTACGGGATTGAACATCTTTCGATATGCGTAACGGGCATTAGACCTTTTTTAGCTTTTTCCCGTTACAAGATGTAGATTGCTTATCCAAAAAACTAAAACAAATAACCCATAGGATGCCGAAGAGAGCTCATGCAACATCTACATTTTGCATGTGTTATGATTCAACTCGGACACAAAATAGGACAGGCTCAAAAGAAAAAGTTTTTGGTTTTGGACATATTCTCATGGAATCTTTTTTTTGGCAATGGGGTCGTTTCCTGAAATGGATTTATTGAAATCTAAACAGATATTATCATTCTAGACAGAATATATAGTTAATATCCATTAACATTTTTTTCCATAATATGATAACTAAAGAGTTATAAGGAAATAAAATAATTTTTCTTTACTAGTGACGTCACAGTTCGTCGGTAGACGGTCTGTACAAATAGTAGAGCTGAAAACGTCGCAATCGCGTTGTTGTGACTTTGCTGTCATTCGTTGGTTGTCGGGTTTTTCCGCTTTGTCGATTTCAACCAAAGATTTTTTACGTCTGTTACTGACTATTGTTCTGTGATTTAGTGGTTAGCATATTTGTATAAAACGTTGTAAATATAATATATAACATATATATTAACATAATACCGCATAACCTCAACAATAAAATTCAAACTTCTAAGCGCTTCCTATAATACCGACAGCACTCCAGTTTTCAGCGTTGTCATATCGTCAAAGCCTTGTGACGTCACAGGAGTGGCGGGAAAAATTTTTTTAAACTTTAAATTGAAAAAAAAGTGAAAATAGAAGCAGAAAAATCTGAAAAAAATCCAGCATTAATTTAAAGCGAAAGCAACCCAAATAAGCAAAACTAATATTTTAGAAAACGACCCCATTACGTGGAATTTTAAAATGAGAGATACAGGTACTTATTGTATTGTATTTTGTCTTGATCTTATGGTTTGCTTTTCCATTATGTTAGCTCAGTGCATCAAGTGACTAATCACGAGACAACACTCTGACGTCCAAACTTCCACAAGATCATCTAAATCTGAAAAAAGACAAGGATATTGCGAGTATATGGTTTTAATATTCCAGAAAATAAAAATTTTTTTCTTTCATTTGATTATTTGGGTATATTTGTGGTCAGTGACGAATCCGAAAACTCAACATCATTAAAAAGTCATTTTTGTCTTTTACTGATTATCAAGATATTCATTTTTAGTATGACGTCAAAAAGACGTCTACTTTGCTTTTAAATAACGTCTTTTTTATATCCTGACATGATATCTTTGAGCTGTGGCATTTTGACGTCGTTTCAAACGTGACTGATGACCAACAAGTCAGGTAACTAAACATCACTCTGCTTGCTGGATATTTCTCAATATTATACAGAAACTAAAACTATTTCTCCCCGCATGATTGAGATTCACATAAAAATTGCTTAAAATATTTTCAGATGATTCCTCGTGTTTGTTTTCAACGCAGTGCATGTGCATGAAGTAATTACGTTTGGTATAGAATTTAAATTAAGACTTTGATTGAACTAAAGCATGAAATCTGTTTTGTTACTTTTGAGCCTATTTATTATCAGTCTATTGGTTGCTATTGGAAAGGTTGTTTTGCCAAAAAACGTGTGAGCAATTTCTTCCAACTGTAAAACATGATTTTTTTTCTTTATCAATTCTTTTCAACTCTGAATTGAACATGCATTCTGATCTCAATATTTATTATCCTTCTATAAACTATATACTTGTCTAGTAAGTTGTTATTCGAACGGATGAAGTTTTTCTTACTAATAGTTAATTTTACTTTAAACCATCTAAGCCAGAAGGTTTCTAATACTGCATAGTAAAGGATACAAAGGCGCAAAAATGTAAGATTGCCTCAGGGTATACATACTAAATCCTGAGTAAAGGCTATTGGTGTTCCATTACTCGGATCCAAACATACTGCTCCGTTACGTGACAAGCTATTGAATTACGGATCATCTAAAGAGGGGAGAAGACAAAGGTGTATCTCTGAGAAGATTCCACTCCTTCTCTAGCTACGACACCGTATCATTCTTTGTGTCACAGAGGAAACGTTGACATGACAACTGCAAGGTTCCAAGTCCTGTCCCACTCCTGTGATATTTTCCTCGAACGCTTTACAGCATATTGATAGCTTAACTAACTAGACCTAAATTATTTATTCTAAGAGATGAAATTTTAGGTGTTCTGGGACAAATCGTTCCAACAATCTAACAACAACTGTGCAAAGTGGTTTGCTTTAAGCATAATTTATCCTTTCTTTTACATACAACTATTACTATAAGACTTGAGACTGCACTGTACTATGAAACTTGAATTTTTCATTTTTGGATGAAGTGCCAAATTGGAAGAGTGACCTGAACTTATCTTTATTTTGTTCCTTAGGAAGACCAAACAAGCTTTTCAACCATTACAGAAGCTATAACTATTTCCAAAAGGAATAAATAGCTTTCAATATTTTGATGAACAAAACCAGAAAAAGTTAGAGAAAATTATTTATATAACTATTTGAACAGTTTGTAGAAAGGCATACATAATATTCAAAAAAATTGAACAGCTTTTAAGATTTAGACTTAGATTTTCGAAAAAAATGTCAAAGATCAGCTGAGAAGTGAAATCACTATACTGACAAGGTTGGGGTAGTCAATAAGGAATTAAAAAGAGATCTTTACATCTTAGATGTTACAAAGACATTTCAAAAAATTAAAAATTAAATTAAAACCTACCTATCACTTTTGTAAGCTCTAACCTACATGCGAACAAATAGGCTATACAAAATGGCAAATATAACTAACCTATAGACAAGAAGAACTTACCGAACGTAGAGCCCGGATGTTCAGGCAAAATGTCTGAAATACCTACCTACTTATAAGTGTCTATTTTGCCTTAATTTTAAAATAACTGTATCTTTTTCATAGAAATAATATTTTTATGTACAGTAGAACTCCACTTATCCGGCCTAATAGGTTCTAAACGTGATGCAGAGATATATGTAGGTATTTTAGGTATTTTACCTGAACATCCGAATTCTACTGATTAATCAAGTTGTCAGTTTTACTTAACATTACCTTTGCTTATGTTGTTAATAAAATCGATTTCGTCGATATTATTAAAAATTAACAAATATCCACCAAAAGTTTTATTGCACTTTTTAAACGCCTTTCTCCATGGCAGCTTTTCGTTAGTCACTACATAATCAATACCATCTTTTGTGAATTCTTCCACCTTACTGGTTTTTGTCTTGTTGCTTCCTAGAAAATTTTTTTGTTTACACCATTAATTGTAAATGAAAAATTGTACATACGAATTTCACAGACAAAACTCTGCTTCAGTGAACAATTCATTGCAATCAGCTTGCCCTGTTCGTTCATCTTCAGACAATAGATTAGATTCTTCATGAGATCATCAGTAAGTTTCTCTGTTGCTTCTTCTGCTAATTGAGTGGTATATCTTTCCGTTGTTGTCAAAGGAACTGCAGTAAAACTTTCGGAATTCGTCGTTTGAGGTTCTGTATCAGTTTCTGTTTCACTTGCAGTTACATCTGTACTAAGCCACGTTGTCAGATCTGACGTAGATGAAATTAGTTTTGGTGTACTTTCAGTATGAGCTCTCGTTTCTGGATATTTAAATTTAAAAATGATTTCAGATTCGTTTACCGTAGCTTCTGTAATATCTAGATCCACTTCTTCAGTTGTCATATCGCTTGGAGCATTAGTTTCTTTATAAAACACTGGAGATGTAGTAGTTAAATTATCTTTATCAATTTTAAAATTAGTTACAGATAGTTTTCCAGTGCTCACACTTTTTTCTTCCTCTTCTAGAGCAGTACTTACACTAACTGTTGTAAAAGGTAGAGTAGAATGACTTATAACATTTGTGGCAGTTAAAGCAGACTGTTCTTGTTTATCGTAATAATCTGGTAAAGTCACATCTTCATCCTGATTTTCTTCACTAGAATCCTTAAAATTAAAAAGAGTTGTAGCCTTTTCTTGTTTTATTTTTAGATCTCTAAAGTTCCTAGCAAATCTCTTTACATTATTACTTTGTTTTATATCAAAGTAGTCATAATCATTAGGAAAGGTCCTTTTTGTAGGTATTTCCCACGATTCGAGTGCATCATTATCATCGTCTTCTACTTCTTGAGATTTATAACTTTTATTGTCTTCATACGAACCATAGACATCTTTCAATTCCTCCTCAATCTCTGATTTATCTAAAACCTCATCTCTGAAATCTTCTGCAACACGTTTAATTCGATGATTAACTGGAGGTTGCTCCTCAACTAATAGTTCTATTTCATTTGTTATTTCTTTTCTTATGTGTGTCCATAGAAATTTTTGAGTACGTCTTGTTAAGGTAGCGCCTAACCATAGTCCATGGAATTCTGAAACGTAATAAAAATGCAATTATCATGATGTGTTTTCACAAAGGAAATACAATTTGTTATCAAAGACTCGCTCAGCCATCTTTATAGTAAGTGATTAGCTTCTATTTGATCATCTGATCTCATGAGGTGAGGGTTAGTCACCGATATTTTTGATATTTTATGAGATTTTATTTCGACGATCGATATATGAGAGGAAACAATCCTGGCCATTTATACATTACAATGTTTGTAATAGATTTGAAAAAGATCAGGTCGTAATAGATCTTGCCACAGTCAAAAGCGGGGAAAAAGCCTCAAAGGCTCCGTTCAGAATTAAATGTACTCACGTCAACTCAAAGTTGAAGATAGGAAGTATTCACTTGTGATAATCTACACTAATTGCCTCCAGATAAAGCCAAAATATTAAGATATAATAGAGAACCAAATCCTATCTAAACTATTAAGCTTAAAACTAAAATGCCTGAATTTTACAATCTAAACGTTGATAACGTTCAGCTAGGAATTTTGAGAATTATTCTCGTAGATCAGATAGCAACCATCTAACTCTGCGGACTTGAACAGAGGATCGTTTTGCAAATCGGAAAACCTTTAATGATGTTGAAAAACACTAAATTTGCAAAATATTATTACAATCTCCAAACTAATCTTTTTTAGTTTTTATCTTCTATATATTATTATTATGTATATTTTGTTTTATTGCTATCACTACTTTAAACAAAACTCATTTATTTAATAAAACTTTATTCGTGTCAACCTGACTGTGTTTCTTCCAATTTTTTTGCATCAACTCCTTACTTAAGCCCAAGGTCGCCAACAGGGAAGACCAGGAATCGATAATACAAGATTAAATTTAAAGTTAACATTTATTTTTTTATGTATTATTACAGATGAACACCTTATTTTCACCCATTTCAATAAAATTCGTTTTTTAGATTTAGAGTTGTTGTAAGAGACCGGCCCTCATGCATGTAATTTACGATTGGAAAATAAAATCTAAGATAAAGTTTTAAGCAGCTATAACTTACAAATGATTAATTTCCAAAGTTAGCGATCAGTAATAAAGAATTTTGCGTTCTCTGTACACAATACATATTCGTTCACCACAGTGTTTTCAGAATTACTAGATTCATGCTGTTACGTGTGAAACCGCAGAGTAATAACCCAAAAGACGTCCTTTCTTAGTTCCTTGTCCATGAGTCATCACATTGCGATATTGACTTTAGTTGTCTAACTTCACCATTCATTTTAATCTACGAGGTATTAACGTTCATTTAAAATCGGTTACGCTGAAGAATAAGCATTAACACCAAAAACGCTTTCGTAAGTTGCAGCTTGGGTAGAATTGTAAAACCAAATTTTACTTGAAAACGACGCATCCCAAAAAAACCAAATACAACAGTAGGTTCCAAAATTGTGCAATCTTTGTTAAATCTTTCCACCACTAAATAAGGTTAGAAAACTTCTGTCGGGGTATCATATTGATCAAGAAAGAGTGAAATTTTATCAAGCTGATTCAGATTGTAGTGTCGGGGGGAATACCGATCATGCATAGAGTTTCTATATTTTTTAGATAGTGCACGAGTGCAGAACTTTGCTACAATGAAGAATGCTTAACCTCAATGTATTGCACTCTATGGTATGTGTCATGAATTTCATTTGTCTCAATTTGACTTGAAATGGCTTCTTCTAGCAAGACACGTTGGAAAAATAGATTTGGAAGCTTATCCAAAAATCAACACCGTTAGAACTGCTTAACATTTGTGCATAAACATAGAACAAACAAAAAAAAAACAAAATTAATCGGTTAGGTTCAGATCGTTCATGCTTCTAAGAAATTTTGTTTAGACACAGACATACACCAATAGAGTTGCATCGACAAGTCAAAATGAATGATATGAAACTCAAGAATTGGTAAACCTTGGAAAAAAAGTAAACTACCGCTACAACGAACTGAGTGAGAAGAAAGTGTAACAATCCTAATTGGAGTTGTTAAATCACGCACAGGCCTGTTTTACAATGTATACTGCAGTTTATTCTCTTCGTCTGTGGGGGCACCGCGAAAGAAAAGATTTGAAAACCACCGATCTAGAGGTTGAGATAAGTTGGTCGCATTTAGTAGTAGTGCAATCAACACTAGGATCTTAATGTTTAGTTTACCAAGACGGTTTTTTGCTTTATTTTAATCATTTTGGAAAACAGTTAAACAAAAGCCACAGCATCCTTGATCTTGATCTAGTTGTGATTGATTATAATCATAATAGTCAAACTGTAGAAATTTTTGACTTCATATAGCGTTTTGTTGATAAATAATTTCTATTCAAAATCAACATCTCTGTTTGGTGACTTTTAACTGGAGAACTGCAAAAGACATACAACACGGCAGAGCCTAAGAAATGATCGATGGTTTATAAAAATTCAAAAATCTGTTTCTGATCGTTTACAACTGACCTTCCTGATAGAGGAGAATTTTCTTTTAGACTTGCAATTATTTTGCTTCCAACATGGGAAGATACAATAACGTTTTGCTCCAAGATTTTGCACTCTATAATCACGTAAGTAATAAATCTTTATAGACCTGAAAAATACATAGAGAATTGTTTTTTCTGTTTTTTTTCTCATTTATTTCTTGAATTTATACTCTTTTTTTTCTTCTCGGTCGTCCTCAACCCCGTGTCTAGTCTTTCTCTTTCATTTGATTTTTCTCACCGTTTTCTGTCTAGTTGGTCTCATTGGTCTTTAAGTAAGGCGATTAAGAGTTCCCCAATAGGTACGATTTGACATTGAATTCGGAACTAGGCTGAAATGGATATTTCATGAATAAAACGTGGAAAATGCAAACATTTCGTGAAAGAATGTGAGAGCTTTTGTAGAACGTGAAGAAATCTTGTGAATTGATTGGCTTGACACCGCAGGTCGATATCTCTCTCAGACTCAGAACACAAACTGAGGCAAATTATTTTAGTTCTTTAGATATAACTCCGAAACGATTCAGTGTAAAACGCTCAAAAGAATCTTGGTCAAGACCATCGGATATATGCTACGAGCCGCCTCACTTAGAAGTCAACTTTTTTATTATGTATCTTCCGTCTCAGACCAATGAAAACTTAGCTCCTTTGATTAGCCAAATGCTGCTTGCATTGATTAACCGTCCTTGGATGATGAAGAACCTGCACACTTACAGGTAGTTACCCTACACATTAAAGTTAGTTGCGAACTGTTACTTAAGAATTGACACAAGCGAAACTTGAACGAATCTTCAAATATCTGGAGCGGGACTATCTCATTTTAGAACGGTTTATCTGTTCTATGATCTACTTTCCGCATAAGACTAATACCATTTAAAATAACAATGTTATGAGTAGCCTCGCTGGCTTTGATAGTTACGCATCTGACTATCAACCCAATGGCTACGAGTTTGATTCAAAGCCGAGGTCCTGAGATTTTTTACGCGAAAAAATCTGGGATTGGAAAACCTCGGGTTCGGCTAAAATCTAGTTGGTGGCGGAATGACCATAGTAGTTCAAGCCACGAGGTCCAAGGGAATCGCAACCTGAAACCTCAGGCACAAAACAACTATGATGTGAGAAAAATAAGTTTCTCTTCTTCACCAGGTAATACCATTTGGCCACCAAGCCTTATCATGTACTTTTCCGTAAGACATCTTCCATAACCAGTTCCTACGGATGACATACGTGAGAAGAATAAAATCGATGTTTTCTCTAACTAGCTACTTCACACCTAATAGTTCAGATAATAAGACAAAAATCAAGAATAATGTTTTAGAAGAATATTTCATACTGGAAGATTTGTTAAGAAACTTAATATGTCTTGTAATGCTAAATTCGGTAAGTCTCTAGACTAATTTTAATTTTTCTCTCCCTACCACTTGCTTGCTTTAGGTTCTCGTCCCATCATCTTCACACTTTTAGAGAATGGCTAGCCAGCGTATTGCAGAGTGATTCTACGTGATAAAAGAAAAGATTCTACATCGAGAAGATTGTAGTAATAGCAATCTAGGTTAACAGAACACTACACTATTCTAGCTACTGAGTGCAGTCGCCCTACACTGAAACAAAATATAAACTTACATATGCGCGACTTTCAGTTATTTTTGGTTATAGTGCAGAGTTTCTGAGTTTTCTTCTGACTAATTAGGTTCGTTTGTTGATTCTTGGTTCGCAGATGATGTTAGTTTATCTTCGTTTTCATCTTCTGGCTGTTCTTTGATCGTTTCTAAATAAATTCCTGAATCTTTTATTATCTGTTTAATTTTCTCTTGTACCTCTAGTTCCACTTCTGTCATACCTTGATTGTTTATTATATTTTTCTCTTTCATATCTTTTTCTAACAGTTTCAGTCTGTTTTCTACACATACGATTTGCTTTTTGAGCATTACATGTCTATCTTTTAATATTGCATTTTCTGCATGAATTCGTATCTTTGACTTTCGCATAGAATCAAGTTTACATTTTACATAATCAAATACCTCTTCCATTTAATTTAAAATTATAACAGATGTTTCACTTTTGTTTTTACTGGTTCTTATTGATCATCAACGGATTTTACACATTTATATTACATATTTACACGAACAGTTTTCGTTTGATATCTTCGGCCGTTTACAATCTTACGAATAGAACCGATTTAACACGGTAACATGCTACAAGAGGAACCGGATATTGATTTAAATATTTGAAAACTAATTAAGTAGCACTATTCTAATAGGTAGGTTAACAATACATATTAATACGTAAATACTTACTTTTTGTATATCTTTCTATTATCTTCAGTATTTCAGGTGTATCTGCAGTTACCAGGATACCATTATTTGCTTCACACACATCGTGAGCGTCCGTGTAGTTCAGTTTATTTTCAAAGAATACCAACTCCCCACTATCAAATGAAACTCGTTCTACCAAGAATTCATCTTCTTCAATGTTGTTGGCTTGCAAAACATAAGATAAATCATAAAAATGCATTTTTATTATATACAGTGTGTCCAAGATAAAGATGCACAGCATGGGGATCTTAGAAACAGTAAGAGATACAGCATCGGTTAAATGGGATGAAAGTTGGCTATTTATAGGATCTTTTTGTTGGCATTTGCAAAATCTAGATATCTTGGATAGTTTCAGAGATATTTAAAAAGAAAGTAGATTTTTTATTTCTTCTTGCATTTATTTGAAGAGATATCGGAAAACTAAAACCACTTTTCCATTGCCACTTTCTGTTCTTCATTAAAATACGCTACGTTTCGGTTTCGAGTAATCATCATCAACCTCATTTTTTTAAATAGGCGAAAAAACAATTGAAAATTGTTTTAAATATCTCTTGTTGTTACAATTCTAATGATGTAAACATGATAGGGTTATTGTAATTTTCATTTTTTTTGTGTTGAATAATAATAATTGCTGTTTATCTTCAAAATTTTGGTTGAGCACATAATTTTTGACAACCCCAGAGGAAAGAAATCTAACGGTGTTAGATCAGGTGATCGTGCAGGCCAGGGTACTGCAGAATGCATTAATTTATAGCATAAGAAATCAAAATAACCCTATTATATTTACATCATTAGAATTGTGACAACATGAGCTATTCAAAACAATTTTTAATTGTTTTTTCCGCCTGTTTAAAAAAATGAGGTTGATAATGGTTACTCGAAACCGAAACGTTGTACGGGAATTTTGTTAGCGTATTTTAGTAGAGAACAAGAAGTAGCAATGGAAAAGTGGTTTTAGTTTTCTGATATCTCTTCAAATAAAGGAAAGAAAAAGTAATCACTAAAATCGAGAAATCTACTTTTTTTTAAATATCTCTGAAACTATCCAAGATATCTAGATTTTGCAAACGCTAACAAAAAGGTCCTATAAATAGCCAACTTTCATCCCATTTAACCGATGCAGTATCTCTTACCGTTTTCAAGATCCCCATGCTGTGCATCCTTATCTTGGACACACTGTATACACTCCAGTCTGTATGTTTTGAATAAAATGGGAAATAATAATCTTTTGAGAAATCGCTGAAACATAACCTTTCATAGTGGCATTAATAATTTTTCAGTCGTGTTAGAGAAAATAACATCGACACTCCGGAATAGCCTGGTAATTCCATAACCGATTTTTAATTTTCTTAATAGGTATTCAATGTTTGAAATTGTAAACCTTGACGTTTCGATAGCCCGGCAAGAAAAGAAATCTGACAATCTCAGTGACCATTCGATTGTTTCGCACATGTTAATCCATCTAATTATAAATATGTCCAAACTGAGCACCATCTTATTGAAACCATATGTTGCTGTCGGATAGCTCTTCATTAACTTCATTTGAGGATAAAACCGCTAATAAGATCTTCTCTAACTATTGAATAAATCTTCTGAAACCTAGCGCGCTGTAAGGGTTTAGTAAAGATATCTACAGCTTGGTTTGTTTCACCTACATGCTAAACGTCAATCTCCCCTTGTATTTTTCACACATGAAATGATACTTAATCTCAATATGCTTGGAACGCTTGTGGAATTCTGGGTTTTTGATCAACTTGATAGCACTCGCATTGTCGATTTCAAAAACCAAAACAGTTGCAGCTCGATCACTTCAGTAACAAAGTGATTCAACCATATACATAACATCTTTGGTACCTCCATCGGCTGCGAGACACTCGACCGCTTCTTTGCTTTTAGTTCATCACAGTATGTTTTCGATTCTCCTGTTTTGTGACCAACTTTGTACAGTATACTGCAGTCCAGAGTAACCTACCGATATCTAAAGATCCATTTTAGTCCTACTCAGCCCGAAGCCTTAGGGTGTGCCAATGATTCAAATACCACACTCGCAGCAAATGCGGTGTTTGATCTTGTTGTGACGGCTTGGTACATCAGACTGCCTGTCTACTGCTTTGCGGAAAGAAACTTTAACATTTAACTCAAGTTCAGAATCAAACTGTTCTGCATACCCATCACAGCATGTAAATCCATCATGTGATGCGCTCCAAGAATCCTTCAATTGTATGCCTGTTGGCCTATAAAAATCAAAATGTTAAATGATTTCGAAACTTGCACTCCTAGAGAACAATTTAACGAATTCATAATGATTTTAAATTCTGTTATTAATTCATTTATGAAATGTTTTATCTGGTATACTTTCTGCAACAAATAAACATGAATCCGCATCACTTTTCTTGAAATACTGTCTGTCAACCATAAAATTAAGGAAACGCCCGTTCCAGTATCGAGGTGCTTGCTTCCTACAAGTTCTTGTTCTGATTCCGCCATCGAAGCACCTCTCTGCAAGGTCACCATTTATAAATGCTCAATATCATCCTCAGAGTATCAAAATGCGTAACTGAACTAACTGTTTCCTCGTAATCAATTCCATTTCTTTGTTCAAATACTTTTACTTCCAGCCTTGCCTTCAATCATTTGATTGATGTATCAAGCTTTGTTTTAACTTGTAATACCCAACAGTTTCCTATCAATTTTTGTCCACTTGGTAAATTCACAAGATTTTAGATATTCAGCGATGTCAACTCTTTATGCATTGCACGCTTTCAATTATCCGACTCATTAGAGTTCATGTTTTGGCATGGAAAAGAATCGGTAAGTGTTCTACAAACAGCACATAGTCATTCAAATAATCTGGTTCTTTTGTTGTTAGTTTGCAAAAAAAATGCTGCAGCTACATCTTCATTCTGCGTAACTTTTACTACTCCATTTGCAGCAACAACTTAGACTAATGCATTGGGCTCCTCTCGTCTGGTTCAAAAGCTCCAAAATGTGAAGATATTCTGTAGCCTGTTGCTTTTGTTTTTCATTGGTTTTCTTAATATGTGCGACTACAAATGGTACGTTTTTTACTTTTGGAACCAGTACAAAGCTCTTCTGTAAGGTTTTCTTATCCAACTGTGCATTTTCTGGAGCAATTGAAGGTAATTTTTACATAAAACAGTCTTATTGTTTTCCCCTTTAATTCACATTCTGTATCTGTCGTTCTGCTCACAATGGCTTACAAAACACTTTTTTTATCCCACTTTCTTCGGCGTTGTTTTGGCACTCGGCACCAAGAATCTCAAAGTGATCTGGTTTCAGTTGCTTTTCCTTCAGCCACAATTCATAAGGCCATTTTCAGATGTAAGTCTCATTTGATGTAAAACATACAGGGTATTCAAATATGACTGAATGTCACGTGGTTGACAAAGTGCGACAAATATGCCAAAATTAATCTCTGAGATAACTAATGTTGTGCATATCGGGTTACATAGGCAACGTTCTTCTAGTTCACAACCGTTAGTTTTTACCACACTAATGCATAGCTGTCAATAAAAAATCTTTGAGAGGCGGCAGTTTCAGTCATTAATGAATACACCATATGCAGCTGTGTTTACTGCTTCAGTCCAAAGTTTTATGGGAATATTTCAAGGATTAATTATGGTAGGAGTCCTTTCCACAGTGGTACAGTTGTCTCTTTCAACAACTCTGTTGTGCTCTGACGAGTAGGACATTGTCAGTCGAAAGCTATCACCCTTGGAATTTAGCAATTTACACTGAGATCACACTTGCATTGTCAAATTCCTGTTTACCATCTCAGGAAAGTTTTTTGGAAATACGCCCTGCTGTCGAAGTTCATTAAAAAAGGTTTTCACACACTCTGTGACTTCCGAGTTTAACTTTATGAAGAATACACGTCGAGGTTTATTTTGTTTAGTCATTTTTGAAACACACAGAGCACCTGACATGTGTTACCCTATCTTTGCGTGCCCAGAAATTTGCATGATGTTGTTTTCCAAACACACAGTCTTTGCAAAATTCTTCATCTACTTTGATCGTAATGACATATTGTTCTAAACACAACCTATCGAAAACTTACAGCCTTTTCCATTAGCTCTAAAGTCAAATCCTATGTTTGGCCAATCAAAAACAGGTTTTTTCCGATATCTGTTACACATACCAGACATTCTGCAAATCTCTGGATTTTCCACCTGAACTTGTTGCGGTGAAAATTCATAACATATGCACCATCGCACGGAGAGCTTCCAGTCACGTCACTTTTGGCTGTGCTTACAAATGCCTCACCGGTTGGTTTTGAATTTTTCGCACTTGAATTGGTTGCACCTTCTGATGACTTTGCAATACAGCGCTTCACAAAATGCCCAGATTTCAGACACTTGAAACATTTCCGTTAAATAAAGTAACTAAGTATTACACAGATATTTTACTACCAACTTCAATACTAAGGAATTTAAAGATTGAATTGGAGAAGCAGGGCATAATGCTGAACAAGAATTCATCTTTCGGTTATGATATTACCAAGCTATCCAGCGTCAACTTTCGTTTTATTTTCTTTTATTACTTCGACGTAGCACCCAAATGTCCTAACTCCTAAACGTAGACATTTCAAGTTCGTTTTTTCAGTACCTTTGCCATTTAACCTTTATGACAAATTTTACATTACTGAACGAGAAGTCATAGAACTATTAAAAATACAAAAAGGTTATCTAAATCGCAAGCTATTTTCCTAAAAATTATTATCACCGATTTTATTTCCATTATTTCATACTGTGTTAAAACTAATTTGACACCACTACTTTCTATATGTCACAGGCATTGCTTCAAAACTTACCAGAAAAACCGTTGTGGTTATTTGTTAATGGAAAAATTAATTTGAAAGGTACAACAATTGACTCACCCTTAAAAAGGTTTTTTTACTAAA
The DNA here is from genome assembly GCA_011009095.1 of Ignelater luminosus. NCBI lineage: Eukaryota > Metazoa > Arthropoda > Insecta > Coleoptera > Elateridae > Ignelater > Ignelater luminosus. Next base: position 155,522 of record VTPC01001336.1, read on the forward strand.
TTTTTTATTTTCTAGCTACGCAAAAACTTAGAAATGCAACATATCTTTACTGAATACTTTTGATATCAAGGAGATTATAATTTGATTGTTCTTCCCTTTTTAAATGTTTTATTGACTGCAATTTATTACTCTTACTCAACTGAAAACTTGAATAAATTCTTAGGATATGATGTTAATAGTTTAAATGTAAATAGATTATGAAGAACTGCATGCATCGACAGATAACAATAAGTAAAAATGCCTATGACAGTTTTTAACGATAACAGACAAATAACAAATATAAGTACCTTTTTCGCACACAAATCCTAATTTTTCATTCCCATTCTTCTCTACAAATAAAGGTATATTAGGATTTAGTCTGTTTACTGCTAAAACCTGATCTTTTGCTAACGGCTCTTCATCAAAAATTTCATTTTCATTAGCCCATTGAGTTTCATTTTCTCCCCAGGATTCAATACTCTCACCATTTATTACCCACTTCCATGTATTTCCTTCTAGAATACCACCTATCCAGATTTCAGGATAACCTAAAATGATCACATTATAGTATTTCTCAAGGTTAAAGAAAGAACCTTACCATAAGTTAGGTTAGCAATAAAGCGAGCTATATGAGGTGTTGAAACTATAGCAAGAAATGCCAGATTGTCAGAACATTCTTCGTAAGCATCTTTCCAAGTACTTAGTTGTGGATAAAACATGTACTGGCGATCATCTAACACGGCTATTCTTGGTTGTAAAAAGACGTGTTTGTGGCTTTGTATAGAATCTGTAAACAAACGCAATAAAATCTGAAATGAAAAGATTTAACCTGAAGGCATGAATATAATAATGCACAAATACAATGTAGACAACAGAGGCGAAACAACAAGGTTTTACTAATATTAATCAAATATAGAAAAGACTTACATTTTTCACAAATGAATGATTTAACTTCATTGCAGGATGTATCAATAAATGCAGCATGTAACTGGTCATTCGTCGTTAAAGTTAAACACGACGTTCCAGTTCGATTTGTTTTACCATATAACCATGGAGGATAACCAATCTTCATGTCAGTCTTATGAGGTAGTGTTTTATTAACAGCATCCCATATCCATTTATTTTCACGTTTAATTCCCCCAAGCCACAAATCACCATAAGCTAAAATTGAGTTAAAATAATAGAAAATATGTTAATACAGTACAGAATAAAGGAATATACCGGTAGTAAGGTTTGACAGAAACTCTGCTTCGTTTATATCACACGTTATGGCTAAACTCTGATCTCTTGCTTGACACATTGCAGATGCTTCATGCCACGTTAAATGTTTATTAATTACTGTATATTCACTACCTTTGTATTTGATTGTTTGCTCTTTTTGAGAATCTAAAATTGTAAATAATAATTAACTATGAACCTTCGCCTAACCATCAGATTTACTTCTTTCACAGATAAAAGATAATTTAGTTTTACACGACGTTATAACAAGTTTTGGATGTGTCTTTTGCAAATAAACAGAAAGACATCTCTTTGTAAAATTGTTAGATTTCTTATTGATCCTTGGTAATCCATAAGGAGTACCTTCTGGAGGCAGTTCTGAAACTTCATGATCCCATTGCCATCTATTATGATCAAATATTCCATCTAACCATAATTTATGCCCTTTAATAAAATAATTGTTTGAATTACTTCATTTACTGCTATTTTCCAAATTATTTTACTTGTTGTAAATTGTTTTACAGATGACAAATCATCAGGATCAGAAATTATTAATAATCTACTGGATGCAAGCCTGCAGATTTCTTGTGCATTAAACCAAGTTTCTGGTTTGTCATGGAATAACAAATCTTTATCGCCAATTCTGAAGTCGAATGTGATTGCAAGAGGTACACTGGAATCTGAAAATATAAATTATCGTTAGATAGTAGTAAACAATAGTTTCCTATGGTAGTCTATTGTCTCTAGTATTCATATTTTATTAAAAATAAAAAGATCTGTTCAAAGATTATTAAAAAATGGAAAGCACCATAAGAAATAAATTGCAACGATTGTTAATTGTAGAGAAATTTATACCAACAACGAACCTTATAGATTTAATCTTTGTTACAATATTTAGTAATACCCACGTTGGGCGCCAAAAACTATTATGTAAGTTCTGCATTATCAACTAATATACAAAATTGTACCTCTCTGGCAAACAAATCCTCGAGCATCATCACAAGCAGCAGTAGAAAAATAGGCACTATCTTCTACAGATCTACCTATCAGTAAACAAGTATTTTCAGTTAAATCAAAAGACGCATTTTGCCATGGAGGATACCCATTTTCATTTTTCTCTAGTGACAGTTGCACATTTGTGTCTTGCCATTTTATCACACCGCTAGACTTGACCAAAACAGTCTTTGCTCCTAGCCATGCTGATTGTAAAGCTAAAATGCGTTAGGAAGACAATAAATTACATGCTACGGCTAAAAATATTTTTAAAAAATTACATTCCCATGTATTTCCCATATTAACTGCGATTACATTAGCTGTTGATATATCAAAAACAGCTGCCAAATAAGAATTATCGGTTTGGCAGATTTTATTTGCTTTTTCCCATGTGGTTTTTTGAGAGTGTACTGTATATTCTGTTGAATGATGTACAAAGCTTTCCCAGAAATCATCATTGGGATGCCCTGGTAATAATACAAAATAAATTGTAAATATAATAAGTTGAAATAAAATGAAAAAGCTTAAACTTACTTGATTCACAAACAAATGCATGTCCATCACTGCAGTTTTTAGCATAAAAGATTTGACTTTTAATATTTAAAGCTAAGCATTTCAACGAAACTGTATCGTTCTCAATAGGATACTCAACTTCGTCACCTGTGCTAACCCACTGCCAATATTTGAAATCTTTTAAGGCTCCAACCCATACCACATTTATATCTTACAATAACAAATAATTAAATAAGAAGAAAAATGAATTGACGGAATTGTTTTACCAAGATGTGTATATGATGCCAAAGTAAGAGCAACCTCTTGCATTTCTGTTACATCCGAAAGGACGGTTAAGTACATATTATGTTTATTGCAAATCCCAACAGCAGTCTGCCATGATGACTGCCCTTCATAGATAGTATAATTATGATTATTGTAATTAAATTCTTCTACTAATAATGTTGGTTGCTGTTGAGCTAAAATAAAAGTCTCATAAATGTACAACACGATTAGTATTCAAATACTAACCTTTTTCACATAATAAACCTCGCATTTCAGAGCAATTTAAATTAATAAATGTAGGAGAAGAAATATTCCTGGTATTAATAGCAAGACATTGATGATGCAGATTTGAACGGTTGTAGGTTATTGAAGGGAACGTTATATTTTCCCCTTGGATATTTATAGGAAGTCCAGAGATTTTCCACATCCATTGGTCGTGTATTAAACGACCACCAACCCAAAGTAATTCTTGAGCTAGAAAGATTTTTTATATCTATATATTATCATTTATTAACTATTTATTACTTTCAATTTTTTACTTTAAATTAAGACTGCGTAAACAAACTACAAGAAGAAATTTAATATAAAGTTGTCAATCAGTAGACCCCGTCATTTTTCGGCATTCCTATTCTTTTAGAAACTGGTGTGCAACTACCTATTGGGCCTACTTTGTTTGAAAACGTGTCGGTCATCGCCCTCCAACACGCCACTAACAAGGCCTCCCTCTATTATATTCTTAAAAGAACAAAAGAAACCATCACGGTCAGGATGTGCCATCTAATAGATCATCCGAGGCGTTCTAAGACTGGGTATCGGATCGTTTGATCCAGTCCAATTCCCAACTCAAAAAGATCAGTCGTTTCTGATATCGAATATCTGACCAAAAAAAGACGATTACACCAAACAATCCAAATCTCAACTTAATAAAACCAGCCGTTCAAAGATTTTGCATATCTATCCAAGGAACAATAGATGATCAATCGTCTGGAAGCCATTCCTCCAACAATTGTCCAAGTCCCAAATCTATAGGACTAACCGCTTCTAAGATACCAAATGGACGTCAAAAAAAACAAAAGACGTGGTACCGGATCATCGGAAAGCCATTCCTCCATCACTCTTCTTAGACCAAGTACCATTTTAATAGAACCAGCAGTTTCCAAGATATGGGGTATTTATCAATAAGAAATAAAAATACCATCAAAAACCAGAAATGATAGACTTATGAAAAAATTATCCAGTGCATTAAGAGATTTAAAAAATTAAAACATTTTTTAGTAACTGCTCTTTTTGATCAAGATGGTAATTGTAAGATAGTCGAAATAAATGAAAAATCCAGGGTGTAGCATCAGCAAAAAATTTGCTGTTTTTTAAAAATTTGTCGTTTGAGTTTGAGTTTGGGACTATAAAAAAACTGCTTGTTCTTGGGATGTATTTGAAGAATTGTAATTTTTAGTAAGAATCTAATGATTTTGCTTAAAATAATACAATTTTTGAATTTGGCCTAGGACGTGACACTATACTTAACTACTGCTTTCTCGGGGTTAAATACCAAACCAAATTGAAAAATTAACCAAAAAGAGTAAATTTGGATATTTTGGAGGACCGTAACAAAATGAAACATCAGATCAGATCGGACATAATGTAGAAAAAAAATACTTGGGAAGACCGTACCAAATTAAAAGATGAAATGTGCCATCAAATAGTCCACTCGAGGTGGGCCGGGTCGGACATTGCCCTGCATTAAAATTCATATCCAAAGCTAAATACGACGACTGGGTGGAAAATGTTGCCATTAGAATTTTAGAAAAAGATATAAAGCACATTTTGAATGACAACTATAAATTTAATACATGTGTTATAAGTAACAAAACTAAAGGCTGTAGACTGGAAACAAAATGCTTTGCCCATGTTTTCTATTCGAGTCTCATTACGATCGTACAAAATAAAGGTCTCTTATACCAACCAGTAAAATATTGAGTTTATGGTAAAGTTTAAATCAAGAAATCTATATCCATTCGCACAGCGGTTAGTTTATCAATTTGGAACTTGAACTGTTAAAATTGTTGGAGAAATGGCTTCCGGATTATTGTTTTGTTTTTTGGACAGATAAACAAAATCTTCGGAACGGCTGGCTTTCCTTCTCTATCTCACGCTGAAAGTCTTAATAGCATGTCATTGAGTTTTATGTAATGTTATTCTACGTACTTTAATGGATTAAAGAATGGATACTTTTGCTGAGACTGAAGCCTGGCGATAAGTTTTTTCTTTTATCATGAGATATGTTCAAGCAGCAGCGTAATACGGCAGCTTCGTGCACAAAGAGGAATTTTTGATCGTGTCCTCCATTAGCTGTGGTAATGATGTAATAGAAAAGATAAGGAATATACAAAAACCGATAGAGCAATTTAGTTGTATTGGCAATTTATTAAAACACCAAACAATATAAAGAGGTAGTCATAAGAAATCTAACTTTGCACAAGCCTGTTTCGTCATTTTGTTTCATTTTGCGATTTCGAAGTGAGCCACTTTAAAGGTCGAAGCTACTCCGCACACAAGAACGGAAATTTTTAGAAAAGGCAGAAGTAAGTAATAGACTGGGAGCTGGATGGAATTTAGTGTGCAAAATGTGAAGACCGCATGTGATCTATGGTTATAAGCTCAGAAAAGCTTAAAGATTAATATTTCAGATGTTGCCGATAAATTTAATGGTCCAATTTGTTTTATCCCTTCTCCCCTTACGTATCAAATAAATCGATTGAGCACGTTCTATGGAGTCATTTTAATGATTGTTGTAGCAACAATAGGTAATTTTTTTCTTATGATTGAAGGTAATGATAGGTAATGCAGTATGGGAGATAAAAGCTAGTGATGCTTGTTGCGGTGTGTTTGGTCTCGCCTGGGTAGTTTTAAACGCTCGTGTTTTGTGACATTTTACCGCGTGTTTCTCTTTAATACATTTTAAGCATGTTGTGCTAAACCTCTGTTTTAATAACGCAAATTACAGGGAAAACTTCACTCTAAACGGATCTGCTAAATTCCAACGAATGGCGTGCATTTCCATTCAAACTAATGAACTGTTTCGAAACACCCTGCGTATACGAATGAAGATATCGGCAAGCAAAAGGTTGTTTCCTACTCTACCTCCGACGGTTTTGATGTTGCAATCAGATTTCCTACAGCTGACCACCCCAAAATTCTCCCCATTTAACCAAATATAAAATAATGGAGAATATAGAGGTCTGTTGCAAAAGCTTTACTGCCCTTGCATATTTCCCCATCCGGATTGTTTTAGCATTACTGTACCAATAAAGGTCCCAGCTACCTTTCTGCCTAAAAAAGAGCTTAATTCACCTACTTGAAGGCAAACTGTAAACGATATAGAGAAATTAATTATTTTGTGGGCATCACTAAATGAAGCCTCATCGATCTCCATTTTAAAATAGGATGCATTTGTAATGGAGGACCAAATTACACCCCCTTAAAAAAATCAGGATTTTTTGCTATTTAAGTTTAACGCATGTCAGCGCATCGATTGGTACCTATTTTGCGATTAATTACCTACAATTAAGCACTTCAGGTGAGGTTAAAAGAGGTCTCTCCCCCCCCCCCAGCTCCAGACTCAGAGTTTTTGAATTTCTGAGATTTTTTAATTGGAACGTGTGTATTGGCTGAAACCTATAACCAACGGTATGAATTTTATCTTCCGTTCTTCTTTTGTTTCCATGCGACAGTCCATTTTGCACTAGTTTTGGTTGGTCATTTTTTGACCCTGAAGATGGCGTTTTCAGGGTATCAACCCCAATACGCAATTGAACATAATCGATGGGGTTATCCATTGATACAAACCGTTTTTATTAAGCACCACAAATAAGGGCGCTATAAAACGGCAAAAATAATTTTTTAGAATAGCTATACCGACAAATAGTTGAAAACAGGTCGAACCGCATCCATATGAAAGCCTATACCTTAACCTACACAACAAAAGAAGTCCCATGCCGATACGACTTTTAGTTTCCGAGATACAGCACAAAACAGTTCATTTTTGGTTTTCCGGTGATGGGGGAGTATAACAAAAGCGAATCGGATCATTTTTGCTTGCGCACAGCTGCTGAGAAGATATAACTTGACTCACAGTATTTATTCCGACTGACGCTGAACGGCTAGGCATGCTATGCTCGCAGTAGCGCCCGGGGTGGAGATAAGAGAGGACTGAAAGTAAACAAAGGGACCAGCACAGCTGTCGAAAACATCGATTTTATTGTTATTTGGGACCTCAAGTATAAGAATCCAAGCATAGTTGCCGGTCCTCCCTTTTTACATACTCAACTAGGTGCCGTAGAAGCTGTTATGATATTCACCTGTACCACTAAGAAAGACAACAGAAACATAAAATGAGAAGCGTTGGTTTGGGTACTCTAACGCCAGACCTCTCGAATGCGAATCTAAATTAAATTCAGGTTTAAGAGAGAGTGCAAGCAAGCAATGATCAGTCATAATTGCCTTGTATCTCCGTTGTTTACATACATATAGAGCGTTTTATTTTGCATTCCCCTGCAAAAAAAATCCTGCCGCCGCCGATGATCTGAACTCAAGTATGTTGGAGTGATTTTGAGCCTATAATGCCGTGCAATTTGTATAGATATGTAATTGGCATTAAGATTAAGTTTGTTTTTGCAAAACAATTGCTTGACATTTTTCGCACATCTTATTTCTTTTGTTTGTTGAGATAACTTCTTCGATACTTACATCCTAAAAGAGCAGTTTCTAAAGACACATAGGCCCCTTTAAAAGAATCATCTTATTTGTTTGTCGCCATAAAAAGACTGAAGACTTAGCAGAGTATAGCCGATATCAAAATTTGGTTTCTCAGATTTAGTAATATCTTGATACCAAATTATACTCTAGAAGAGTCGGGCTCTCTTTTTATTGTAAAAGATACCAGATTACATTAAAAAACGTGCAGGGTGTTTCAGGTTACTAGCAACATAGGAAAAAATTGTTCAGGAACAAGCTTAATTATTATTACATTATTAGATCAGGATTTGCTTATAGGTACAGGGTATTCCTAAATGATGGCAGAATATGTGAAGAGGCTATCCCTTGGCTATTTTAATTTTCAAGATAAAAAGTTCATATAGGCATTATGTCCAAAAACGCTTCCGGAGGGAGATGTAGTCCCTAGACATTTAACTTCAAAACGCTATAGTTCTGAAATTCTTCTTTCATCTGTGTTTCACTTGAAGACGGTAGTAGTTAGCGTCTTATAGCGAAATGAGTTATGAAACAAGAGAACCTTATTATAAAACAAAAACATCCGGGAATGCAAAGCGTAACTACAACAAACTCCGTTTTATTACGTTTTTTCAAATTTCGGCTGCCATTTTGACAATGGTACCGAGGTGAAATCAAAAAACTAAAAGTATATGTATTTCTTATTTTTTGATGCAGGATTCTAAAGTAAAAAGATAATTTTTAAAAATTTTTCAAATTTCGGCGGCCATTTTGTTCCCCAAGGAATATCAAAAAAACCAAGACACCACGTGGTCTTTAGTTTTTTATGTAGAATCCAAATCTAAAGTCAAAATTTACAAAAATGCGGACAGACAGACATACACACTCCTGAGTTCGTTGAACACCAGAAATATTAAAAAATTGACATTTTGGGATTAACTTTCTAGGATCTACCATATATCTCCCTCAAGTGTTTTTGGGCAAATGTTTATATGAGCCCGAGAAAGTTATAGATTATATGAGTCAGTGGCAGCTCGTAATTTTTTTTGTTGGTGGAATCAGTTAAAACTATTGGATCAATTTTGATGCAAGGTACCTATTATGTGCCCTAGAAGATTGTAGGCTATTCAGTGGTGATTTGCGACTTTTGTTAGTGAGTCAAGAAAAACTACTGAATCAATTTCAATGCTATTTCCACACATTATTCTTACTGCCTTATAGTAGGCAAAGCCAGATCGCAAAATTCTTTCTCATGCTAAGATTCCCATGTTCTTAGTAACTTTAAATTTATTTATTGCAACTGCAAAACAATTTTCCTTGTTGAGATTTTGAGGTTACAAAATTTTGAAAAGTAAATCCAGTCTGTGATACGATCCTTTCAATATGTTGAAAGCTTGTTCTGCTTATTAATAGAATAATTAGCATATTAAGAAATAGAATGGGTAATTTGTTTTCTAAATGTTGAATAAACATGCCTAGACATGGAAATTAGAATAGTTTATTGATCTAACAGCAATGCAATAAGAAATCTTCAACTTGAAAATAACATAACCTCTATTTATTATTCTTCGCATCAATTAATCTTGGCAATTTTATTAAGTAATATTTAATGCACAAAGTGAAAAAAAGTTATTAATATTTCATAATTCATCAAAACAGAAAAATATCTTGTTCATAGCATAAAAACTCAATTTACCATGAAATGCTGCTAAAGCTTCTAGAACATGTAAAACAAATGAAGGTCCATTTATAGTGATCAAAGAACTCTGAAACGATCTACATAATGACGATGCTTCATTCCATGTCAGATTTTGGTCAATATAAAATAGTTCTTGATCATCAACCACAAATTCAACATTACCTACAATAAATTTTGTTTTATCCAGAACCAACAACTTTCCTGTCAACTTACCATTATGACAAAAAATTGTCCGAAAACATGTAATAAACACCAAAATATATTTAAAACCACCAAACATTCTCAATATTCATTACAACATATATGTTACTGCCACGTAAATGCAGATAAAACAATTTCATATTTATAGAAAGGAAAAACAAGACAAGGATCAAGAATGGATATGTGGTGCTAGGTACTTTTGTTAAGATTAAAATAAAAATTAAAAACAATTTTTTTTTAATTTTAATTTTATTGAATTATTGTACGAAGTAATTCGCACCAACATCAAATTAATGATTTAATTATTTATATACAGCCATGTATATATTAAAATAGTTATTTTATGCAAATAGTAAGAAATCGTTGAAATTCATTGACATTACTCAAAAACATAAAAGTCTCGTTAGTTTCACTCAATAACAAAAATAATACTGATTATAGGACATAGTTTTGTTTTATTTTTTCCAAAAATTCTCTTTAAATATTTTTTTATTAAATTTTTTTAGATTAATTACAAAATTTTTTTTAACGTGACACAACTAACGTGACTTTCAAAACAGTACGATTTTTTTTAAATGTATAATGATTTTTTCTAAATTTTCTGTAACTTTGAGACAACATATGGTATCAAACTTTTCTTATTCTTTTATACATTCATTTAAATTCTAATCAGAATCTTTAACACATAAGAGCATAAGAAGCTGCAAAACAATTGAGAAAATAAATAAATAATTTTTAAAAATTTTATACAAAAAAAAACAGGAAAAAACCTATTAATCATCAGAGTGCTCAGAAAAAACAAAAAGGATTTTTAACATACGTACGAACTTCCTTTTTTACAGATTTATATATAAATATATCTGCAATATATATAATATTTATGTACAGATGACACAATATTGATGGCTTTATGTACACGAGTGACCCCGACACCTTATAATAAAACACAAATGTGATGTAACAAAAATTATATATAAATAACACTGGGATAAATCTGTCAGAAGCCACTCGATGAAGTAAGAAATAAAATAGCGAAAATAAATGAAAAAGAATTATAAAAAAATGAAAAGTAACATTACTAAAAATTATTAACAAAAAAAGCTGTTTTTACTGATACGCTATGAAAAAGTGAGTGAACAATGTTATTAAATTGACCCCAATTGTATATTTGATATTTTAATAACAACGAACACTTACTAATATGTAATACTTTTATTAATTCAAAACTTCTTTTATATACATGCAAAGAACTTTCATCTGATTTTTAACACTCAATAGTTGATACAAACTTACAAAACTCAAGTTGCACCATCAATTAAAGGTAATATGTAGGATAATATAATTCAGAACAGTACAGGGCAGTTTTTTCTTTATTAAAAAAGTATTGAAATGAAACGATCATTTTTGGGTGTAGCTTTTTCATTGTTTTTAAAAATATTATACAGAAAACAGCTGAATGCTATTGTAAGTAGATAAGAATTTTAAGAGTTCACACAGAAAATAATTCTGTTCATTGTGTATTATAGAAAACTAGGAGCTTGTACCAATGTATGTATAACATTCAATTGTTTGTTCTTCTGCAATATTTTTAGAAAGAACAAAAAATGCTCTAAATGTAAATTTTCTTTTTCACAGTTCATCTTTGAGAATAAATTCAACTGTATAGAATTTTCTCCATATTTTGAATTCGAATATTAAGATAATTTATTGGACATAAAAATCAGATGAGTAATCCCCATATACATTCTGAAAATATAGCTCTGACTAATTAATCCACGCATCAAAAACACACTGAATATAAAGAAGCCGCTACTATAATTTAAAGATGAAATTTTAACTACTACAGTGATTTCATCAGGCCTCTAAAAATAAAATTTACAAAAACATTTAAAAACGACTATGTTAATCATGTTAGATTACAGATTAAAATAAATGGAATTTTTTAAAATTGTTGGTCACAACTTGACAGGCTTCACGTAGTGAAAGCCAGATTTAATAATTAATGTTATGTAAATTGTTTCATTAATTCTTATCACAGTTACTTAATTTGTAATAAGATTTGATCAAAAATTCAATCATAAAAGGTTAGGCCACATAACAAACTAACCATTTACAATGTGATTTTGCTTTTTATAACCAAATCTTCCATATTTTTTCTTTAAGTTAAAAATAAACTTTATGTGCATCAGTTTATAATGTGGCTTCGTTTAAGAACTAAGTTCAGAAATCTAGATACAACTTTTATCAAGGCAGGACTCCATACTTGACCATTAAATGGCATTTCTTGTATTAAAATATTATAAATAAACCAATATAGTACTTCAAACACTAAGATGGATTTTACAATCCTCATCACTGGGCCATTACTAAAAAAACTACTCTAATGCAATTAAATGCAAAAAAAGAGAGTTGAGATCCAATAAAATCACTAATAGTTAAAATTATGTAAAATCTGGATTGTTCAATAACTTTTTCACTCGATTGGTGCGTATTTAGGTACAACAAAAATTCACTTTTATCTTAACCTAAAACAGATTGTTCGCATTTTTCTATTTCTACTATTGTAGTAATTAAATGATAACATTTAATATAGTACAATTTCATTTATCATTAATAGTTAATATTAATCAATTCTTAACCTAAAAAAGAAGAAAACAATTAAAAAAAGACTTTTGCTATTCTTAAAGCGAGAGATCAAAACGCTCATCTGTCTTCTCTTATATAATTTTGTACTTTTAAAATGTAAACAGCTAAACTGATGATATTGCATTGTTCATGAAATAGTATCATCATATTGTATGTAAAAGAGTGTTATGTACAAGATAATATAAACGAATGTACTTTATTCATGAACAAAGCAAGAACACCATGATTGCTCGAGAAATATCAACAAGTGAATTTCCAATTACCTAAGTGTTTTTGCTTTTCTTGTATTTGATTCACAAAAAATTTATATACAATATATTTATGAAAATTTATCCATTGTCCGTTATCTATTCTTATTTTACATATACAACTATATTTCTGGAGTAACTTTCATCGTAAAAACTACTCGATCATGAAAAAATCTTTTCAACTAAAAACAAAAAGAAAGAAAGAAAAAAGAAAACGAATGTAGATATCGGACAAGAATGTACAACATTTAAAAAATAAATCTCCAAAATAAAAAACAATTTTTTCAGTATATACACTAATATATATATATATAGACCTATCATTATTTAATATAAATATATATATTAATACTTGTTATATTAAATCGAATTTTACTACATAAACTTACATACTGCGAATATATTAAAATAAAACTTATCTAATAAATTTTATAATTTTCTTTTCATTGCACATGTCACTGTCTTCATTATCTTTCAACTTCTAATAATAATCAACTTTATATTTTATTCACCAACGTTTTACGATGACAGCCTTTAAAGCTTAAAGCAGTTACAGTTTTAGTTTTTTTTAATGAATACAAACAGGAACAGAAGGTTAAACCATACACTATGAGATTACAAACGATAACCAAAATAAAAACGTATTTTATATGAGTTTTCACGGAGGTGAGTACGAACCTGAAGCACTACTTAATTCTGGCGGTGGAGATGGATTACGACCTTCATACGGCGCATCATCATCTAGAAAACGTCAAGTAATTAGTAAAAGAATAAGAAATTTTTTTAATATATAAAACAAAAGACTAATGAGCATTGACATATAACAATAGAACACATACCACAGTTACATAACCAAATGATATGCTATAAATGTATGCTAAAACGTAGAAAGCAGTGTTAATGTTCAACATTTCAACTTAACCTTGTCAATTCAACTATTAAAGCTTTTGAGAAGTTTTCCCTATTTCAAATTTGCAAACATGTAAAACAATGTTTCCCACTTTAAAATTCACAATGTATATGCTATTCATGTTTTTTGTTCTATAACATTTCTTGTGTCCAGGAGTAGTCAGCATCATGAACTTCCCGGATGGTCGACCAGCGTATAATTATTAACAAGTAAACCAACTCTTCAAAAATCCTTCGTTCGTCTCAAACACCAACTGATGACCTTTAGCTAAGAGTTGGGGGATAATACCAATATGTTCGAACAGATGTCGCTACGCTTAATCAGTGCCGTGTATAGTTTTGTTTACGAACATTATGAATTTTAAATTACTAGAAAGGCTCCTACCTACCATTACTTTCACTAGGTTAATTCTAGGCATTTTTTGTTATTAAATTTATTTTATCAAATTTATAATGGCATTGCATTAAATTAAAGAAGAAGCTATAAATCATGCACACATATGTTTGACAAAAATTCACCAGCGCTGAATTCGCATATATGACATTGCTCTCATCTCGCTCGGCATTCAACTGTAGCGACATCATTATAAAAAGGCAAAAATATCCTCCAACATAACGTTTTGTCACAGAATTCTGTGATTTTATTTCCAGACTTTTTGTAAAAGTTAGTTTACTTGTTATTATCTTTAAAAAGAGCTTTCGTATTCTGCTGTCTGTATTTGAGGTTAGAATTAAGCAAGTCCAACTTGACACACAGGTTAGGATGTTTAATTATCATCTAAGGGCAAGCATTCTCATTATAAACTTGCAGTTTCCAGTTTGCCTAAGGACTTCATTATTTTTTTTAATTTCTATTTTGTTTCTGATCAATACTAACATAACCTTTATCTGAAATTTAACTTATTCTAGATTTTCAGAAGAATTTTATTTTTTTATTTCTCACACTCACATGATTCTTAGTGTGGCTCTTCACAATAACAAATTTTGTATAGAATTTGTGAACAAATTTGATAAAAGTATGTATTTAATTAACCTAACCTTCAAATTCTAGTAATCTAGATCATGCGTGAAGTAAGGTTAAGTTGCTCAACAATGTTACAAAACAATTTATAAACAATTGTAGACATTAAAGAGGAGTGTGCTCAGTTTGTGGGTTAAAAGAAAATTTAGAGCATGATACGAGATATGATAATTAAATAACAAGAATTTTTTTATAAACTTTATTATGTATTATTCGCTACACCCCCCCCCCCCCCCCAATGCTACCCACTTGTTCCAATGTGACTCCCCATTGCGAGAAACATACGAGCTTGGATCTCTTCCATACCATCAAAATGATGTCTTTTTAGGTGAGTTTTCATTTTTGGGAAGAGAAAAAAGTCTACCGGAGTCAATTGTTGGAATGATGCTTCATGACTGAATGTGCTGGTGCTGTCATGATGCAACATCCAGCCATTCTTCACCAAATCCAACGTACCCCACTTACTCGAGCACACAGACAAAAAACAGTCAAGTAGAAAGCGCTATTCACTGTTTGGCCCTAGGAAACAAATTTTTTGTGAACTACACCTTGTTTATCAAAAAAAAACAAATCAGCATCGTCTTGATTTAAAAACGCAACATTCAAACTTTTTGTGGACGCTCTCCCCCTCCCTCCTCTATCCACTGCTTACTCTGCCGACGGGTTTCTGGATCATATTCAAAGACTCAACTTTCATCTCCCCTGATAACAGGTCGACAACCATTCGCGACCGTCGTTTTCAACGCGCTCAAGGAGATCCTGACAAATCGAAAGACGCAACTCTTTTTACTTGCACATCAACATTCTTGGAACGAGTTTAGCACACAGCTTTCGCATCATAAATTATCGTGTAACATCTGGCAAACGGTTTTCTTGTTGATACGAGACTTGCTAGAAAAATTTCTGCAAATGGTTAAGAAAAACACACATAAAATTTAGTAAATGGCTAAATTTTCGCCCTTAGCGTCAATACGCTTTTGCATATATTCAAACCAATTTTCAAAGCATTTTTTTTTTTCAATCTAAAGCTGGTACCTCAGAAACCAGTTGCCTGAATGCCTCAATGGCTGCTTCAGACAAAGAATAATGCTCACCACACATCTTGCTTTTGATTGTTGGAAACAAGAAATCATTTGGTGCTAGATCAGGAGAATACAAACAATGCAACATCAATTTCACTTTTTCACTGGCTAAAAACTCAAAAGTTTGTGAAGCTGTCTGAGCACTTGCATTGTCATGGTGAAGAAGGATGCGCCAATTTGAATTACTTTTTCTTATTTCACCGATGACTTTCGGCAAACAAATTGTTGTGTACCAATCAGCATTGCTGGTTCTTCACTTGTCTAAAGCTATGGTTGCCACATGTCCAGAAATACGAAAGAAACAAGCGATCATTTACTTTGCAACAATATATATATAATCAGCATATCAGGCCTGAAAGCCTATAGCTTCTATTAGAAACTCTCATACTTTTCTGTTGGTTGCAATATTTTCCCATTCATGTAGATTAAATTTTTTAATGTCTTCTACATTTTGCCACCATGTTTTTCTCAGTCTTTCCTTTTTGTTCTTTTCTGTCATTTCTGTTTTGAAAATGGTTTTTGTTAGTTCGTTATTGTCCATTCGTATTATATGGCCTAACCACCTTAGTCTGTTTTGGGTTATTATAGTGTGTATCGCTAGATCTTTAAATATTTCTTTTAGTTCGTTATTAGTTCTGTGTCTCCAGGTGTCATTTTCTTTTATTCCTCCATCAATTCTCCTCAGAATTTTTCTTTCCCATATGTCTAATCTATTTTTACTTTCTTCTGTTATTGTCCATGTTTCACAGCCATATAGAACTGTTGGTCTAATTATTGTTTTATATATGTGAATTTGTTTTTCTTGATATATTTTTTGCATTCAGTATTTTATTTAAGGATCCCGCACATCCTTCATCTACTGTAATTCTTCTTTTTATTTCACTACTACTCTCCCTTACTTGTTATTTCAGTCCCTAAGTACACTACACCATTTACTATGTTGAAACTATATTTTATATTATTTCCACTTTTTAGTATCAGTTTAAGATTTTCTTTTTGATCTTTGTTTCCTAGAATCATGTAGCTTGATTTCTGTTGATTTATTTCTAGTCCTGCTTGTTTTTCAAATCTTTTTAGAATTTCTTTTAATTCTTCTTTGGTTCTTGCGAGTATTACTACATCATCTGCGTAGGCTAACAGTTGATACAAGTTTTTTAGTATATTGTTTGTTTTGATATTACTTTTTCTTATTATATTCTCTAAGGTTATGTTAAAGAGGGTTGCTGATAGCAGATCTTGTTTTACTCCCGAGTTACTTGTAAAACCAGATGAAAGTTGTCTTTGATATGATATTTTGTTTGTTTCCTTTAGTGTCATTTTCAATAGTTGTATGAGTTCTGTTGGAATATTTAAACTTTGCATAGCTTCGAATATATTTTGTCTGTTAATTTTATCAAAGGTTTGTTTAAAATCCAGAAATAATGCATGTATTGGAATATTTTTCTTTCCGCATTTTTCCTGCATCTGTCTTAGTGCAAATATATGATTTATTACTGACTTTCCATTTCTAAAACCCGCTTGGTATTGTCCTATTTTTTTTTATCTTCCTGTGTTCTTTTATTTATTACTTTTGGCAATAACTTATAGGTTACATTTAGGAGTGATATTGGTCTGTAATTTTCTGGGTCTTGTGTGCTTCCTTTTTTTATGTATTGGGTGTATTAATGCTCTTAATTGATTAATTCTTTCCAGATCTGCTTTATTAGGTTGTATATTTGATCAAATATTTCTTTACTGCTATATTTTATTTGTTCTATTGTGATGCCATCTTCACCTGGACTTTTATTGTGTTTTGATTTCTTTATTATTTCTACTATTTCTTTTTTTGTTGGTTCTTCTAATTTTTGTTTATCTTGGTTATTTTGATGCAATTGTTCATTTTCCGTTTCACATTCATTGTTTGTTAATGTGTTCCGGAAAAAGTTTTCCCATATATTTAGCATACTTGTGGTATCTCCCTGATGGTTTTTCAGTGCAACTGTTTGTGGTTGGAAACCTTTCTTTTCTTCTTTCAAGTTCCTATAAAATAGTTTTGTATTTCTATTTCTGTAGTGTTCTTCCATTTCTTCTAATTTAGCTTTTTGTGCTTCTCTTTTTTTATCTCTGTTTTTAGTTTGTGTGCTATTTCGTTTTTGCTTAAACTGTTCTATTCTTTCTCTTGTATTGTCTTCTAACATTTTCATTCTTGCTTGTTTTCTTTCTTGTACTGTTTTTCTGCATTCATCATCGAACCAGTCTTTTCTTTTTTCACGCTTTGTGCTTTGAAATAATACATGAACGAACAACTTTTGTGGGTGTTTTAGTTTCCGGCTCGTATGAGTAGATTCAACTTTCATCACCAGTAACAATGTCGTACACTAAATTTGAATGACCTCGGTTGAATTTCTTCAGCATTTCTTTGCACCAATTCATACAATTTTTGAGATTCGCTTAAATTATGTGGGATGATCCAGTGACTGCAAAGCTTCTGTATGTTTAAATGATCCTGTAAAATCGTGTGTATTGTTCCAAGTCCATTTCACACACAGCATAAACATTAATGGCAACAACAGACATGGATGGATGACCTTCATTGAGAAAAGAACATCCATGCTGGAACTCAGCAAACCAATTATAAACAGTTCTATTCAATGGAGCTTCTTCACCAAAAGCCATATTAAGCTGTTCGATGCATTGTTTGGGTGTTAAGTTGCTTCAAAAATCGTAAGAAATCATTGCTCAAGAATATTCATGCGAGAGTTCCATTTTTTCACAAAATTACTTTTTTTCAAAGCATTATGTAAACAGAACTGGTTAGCTTAGGTACAAACTGTCAACTGAATTACAGGTTAGAAGTGACAAATTTTTCGAATTTGACAATGGCACAACATGCACTGTGATGGGTGCACCCTGCCTCTCGTCTTTCACCGATTCACACCCTGCTTTTAAACAGCCACTTCACTTGTACACGTGTGCTTGTGATAAAAGGCATTCGTCGCCATGCACATGCTTCAGTTTTTTCACCAGAAATTCAATGACAATTCTTTGTTCAAGTTTTTTGTCACACATTTTCCGACACGAGTTCATTGCACTCTGAACTTCAAAAATTTTTATATGATATACACACGTATTAGAACTGTGAAAGTTTACGGGCTGCTGTGGTAGGAAAGATGTCAGTGTTGCCGGATAGAGCGCCCAACAAAAATTCTCGTTATTTAATTGCCATACCTTGTACAATGAGCATGGTATGACTGTGTGCATATTGTTATCTTCCAGCTGATGGAATGATGTAGTTTTGGAACAAAACAGCAGGAATATAAATTAATATACTAGTTACAAAGGAGAATGTTTTAAAACAATTATTTTTCTTATATGTGGTGGTCTATTAAAAAATTCAAAATACAAAATGATTATCGCAAAGAACAGTCTGGTATTCTATTATTCATGTTTATAGTTAATTTGTTCCTGTACTAATATGAACAAATGTTGTAGTTTACTCTCTATACACAGGGTGATTCTGAAATAAAGAGTATCCTTTTAATAGGTGATAAGTGAGGCTAAAAGACAAAAAATGAAGAAACGAAGTGGCTCCGTGAAAGTTGAAAATTTTCACAATTTTCCGAAATATTAAATACTGAAGCCGCCTCTGGTTAGAAAAAGGAAAGTGTTCTTTGTATTCTCGCCTTCGGAGTGAAAAGTGAAAGTTAAGGAGATTTACAGTTGTTGTAAAACCATTGTAGTGCAAGAATAAAAATTTGCCAGACATGCCTATTTTCTTTGAACTAATGCAGGTGTAGTAGCACAATGAACAGTAAATGCCATCGTAAGCTACCCCCTGGACATTTTCAACTTTCCCTTCTTAAATCTGAAGTTGAGAAGATCAAAGAAATTGTATGTTTAACAGGCAGGGTTGTTGAAATGTACTAAGACAGTAAAAAGATAATAGCATAATTTATGTCACGAGCAATTAGACTCCAGTCTCGCAAGCAACATTTTAATCCCTTATTATTATTTAGTCATTTGAATAGAAAACATTATGAAAGATACTACTAATTATCGCTTCTGTATTTAACTCAATCCCATAAAATCAACCAATTTTTATTTATGTAGCATAATGCTTATTGAAGTTTTTGGTTCTTCGGAATTTTACAGAAAAAAGTCACTAACAGCAAAATTTTAATATTTTTCCGTTTACAGATCAAAAAGTAAATGTTATAAACGTGTCCATAGGTTATTTATGGCATTGTAGAAACCAGAAAAAACTATTATAAGCGTTTAAAGTGCGAGAAAGGTTTGGTGTGTTTACCATGCTTTCGGCGAAATAGCGGTTCCTTTTAACATAAGCTATTGCCTGTAAGTCTGTCAACTAAGCAAGTACAGCAACTTTATTTTACCCCCCATCATGTTTACTTCTTAATCCAAAAAAGCGAGAATTATAAAAAGGTTTCTCGTCAAAACGTTTTCTTGGAGATTAAATATTTGGTACCTGCTTCTTTCAAAGGCACTGGCTTTACCCTAACAACTAGGTACTTCCAATTTCTTTTTCTAAAAACATATTTCAATAGTAAAATGAAGGTCGCTGACCGCTGCCTATTTAACGTGAAAATATAGCTTCTTTTGTTAATGTCAGAAATGCGAATCTCATTCAAAAGCACATGAAAAAGGGCCATAATTCATAATTCAATCTTCTTTCGTTTTCTTGTAAAGACTAAACAGAGTATCGCGACGTTTACGCATTCATGTTATCACCTTATTACTTGAAAGATGGGCAACTTACCAAAATATTACAACAAATGTTGAAAATGTAACGTTATGAAAATTTAAGATACCGTCTCGCGTAAAACAACACTCATCCGTAAACAGTACTTTCTCTACAAATTCCTGTTACTGCATAGTTTTTTGTTGAAACCACTCACAAAATGTTCGTCTCAGTGCAAAGTCATTTTCAGTTAAATGCTGAACCCATTGTACGTGATAGGTGATGTCCACCTTTAAGAGGGTACCTTTTATTTCAGAATCACCCTGTATACATCATGAGTGCATTGAACATGTTTTATGTGTTCAGGACAGTCATACCATGCTTACTTGTATCATCATTTAGAGTACACTGAGACTTATTTTTACAAAAAGCTTATCAATAATATTTTTTTTTTACTGTTGCTCTGCAGTTTTACTTTATAGTTTAGATAGACAGTGTTTGTAAACTCTTAACCTGTTCCGTTTACTGTAAACTAGCCGATTTGTCAAATGGTGAAACAGCAAATGTCATAACCTCAAATGTTAAAAGTTTGAATCACAACTGCTGTTAATGTTAAATTGTCTGAATCAAAAGATTTTAGTGCAAAATAATCATAAACAGCATATACTTACGTAAGTTTGTGGTTGTTTGCATTAAAAAAAAAACAAAATACCAATGCTCAAGTGTTTAAAAAAATTTAAAAATTACAGTTGCACTTTATTTACTTTTCATGAATACTGAAAGTGGAAAACCTAATTTAAAATAAAATCAAAGGATTGGAAATATTCAAGCTTGCCAACAGCCACAACCCTTGACATGAGTCTAGAAAGAGAAAATTAACAAACCTAACAAAATGAGGATTCAAATGATTGATAACTAGGTGCTACTTTTGGTAGTGAAAAGATGTTTCCAATTTCCCAGAAATTGACTGGAAATCTCTTGATCACCCAATAAGTTCATAGGCCTATTTTAATAGTTTAATTAGTTAACACATGCACAAGTTAGAAAATAAGGCCCTAAGTATGGATTTTACTCTCTAACCACTTCTAATTTCATATTTTAGTTTTATTAGCTAGTTCAACTCTTAAAATAAATAGATCTTGTGGTGTAAGTTGTATTAGTGCTAATTTAGGCTAGAGAGCTTTTTATGCACGGCAAGTATTAAAATAGTTTTCTCTTCAAGAGGTTGGCCATCTCCAATTTAAATGGACCAAAAACTGGACAATCTACAATTCAATCAGTACAATAAACATAGTGAAGGAGTACCACAAGGATCAGTGCTGGGCTCAATACTTTTCATAGTTGAAATAATTTATTTTCTCAGTCATTAAATCTGAAACATTGTTCTTTGCACATGATGTCTTGAATGTACTCAAAACATTTCATTGATTTAAAGTGGGAACTTAGTTATTTCTTAAATTATTTTAGAAAAAGTTAGCAAATAGATTTTATATTTAGTATTACAAGAAACATTGAAAAAGAAATAAGTGAAGGTGATTAACAAACTATACAAATCCCATATATTGGAGTAATATATCTCTAGTATATGGGGGTCCATATTTTTTATAAGACATTACAATACAAAAAATACTTTCACTTCTACTCGCTACCTCTTGCTACATTAAAATAAAACTATAGATGGTTTTATTAAATAAGTAAGATATGATGGATTTTTAGAGTAAAACCAAATATACCGAAATCTGGTTAAGACGGCCCCATAAAAATTGAATGGGCAGTTTATTTTTATTTTATTTTTTTTAGAAAAAACAAGTTTAAGTGCAGTAGAAAATCATTAAGTTGGCCCCCTTTTACTCGGATCTCTGGGTAACCCAGACCAATTTAGGAACTTATAAAAGCGAATGATGCTAAACTAATACAGCGGAAGCTTATGAGCTTCTTGTCGGATCGGTTCCAATCCCAGTTGATCTAACTTAACGAAGTTCTACTGTGTTCTTCAAATTATAAAAAACAAAACTGACACACTTATAGACACCAAACAGAAATACCTACCCATAACAGATCCAAACGTCGTAAAGCTACTGTTAGGGTACACTGGGTTATTAAATGGCGGCACATAATTTGTGCTCTCAACCACATCATACGAATCACATTTTTCAATTTCTTCCGTTTCTGCTCCTTCCTCCTCTACTTTTTCTTCTTCATCCGGTGTATAAAACATTTCCGGCTTAACAATACTGTCGTCTTCCTTAGACATTTCAGTATCATCATCAGGTTGATGGGCAAAGGATTCTGTGATTTCCTGTTCAACAAGAGGTGGAGGGTCTGGAAAACTACATTCTTCTTCCTTGTTTTCAAGTATTTCAGAAGTTGTTTCTTCCGTGGGAGAAGGTTCTGGTAGTTGAGTAGTCAGAGGTACCGAACTACAACTGCCAGGAATTGGAAATGTTGGACTATAATGTTGAATTGCAGTTTTTATAGGTGGAGGTCCCAAATCACAATTAAGTAGGGTTTCCATTTTTAAAGCTACAATTATTATTATTATTACGATATAATTCTTACAAATTTACATTCTAACAAACCTGTTTTATTAGAATCCTCATCAATGGAAAGTCCAAAAGCTTTCTTTAAACGCAGACTAACACTTTCACGTTGCTTTTCTAATTCAGTGGGCTCAGAATTAAAAGCAGATAGCGCTACAACATGACGTTAAGTAAATATAAAATCTTGATCACAAAGAAAATCCTCACCTTTTCCCGATAAATCCGGTGGTGGAACAATTTCATCATCGGATGACATAAATGAAGTTGCACTACTGGCACTATCACTGCGTGGCCGTAACTTCTGAGGCGGTGATTGAGATGAAGTATTTTCTTCGGTAGCAGGTTCTTCTGCTATTTTCTCACTTACCGTTAACTGCTTTCTTTGTCGATATTCTGTTATCGAAAGCTGAAAAAAGGAAGATCAGTAATACGTTTGTAGTTTATAAAACTTCTTCATTTACCTTGCGTTTAATAGGTGGAACATTCTCCGTCTTTTGATCTTCAAACCCTAAAATACTTAAATTCTTTTCAACAGTAGCAACCAAGTGTTCACTATTGTTAAATATTGGCCTTGCCAATCGAGGATCTAACACACAACGTAACGTTGAAGGTGGTACAGGTCCGTCTATAAACACATTTTTTTAATCCATAAAAGTTTTCTAATATTCAATTAATACCTTTTTGTGGAGCATCACGTGGTTCTGGAAGTCTAAAGCATGCACCAATCTCTTGCTGCATCTCTGCAACCCTTTCTTTTAGTGTCGCATCATCAATGACTACTTGAGTTGGACTATCACCATCAGTACCAGGTGTGACTATTTCTACCCTATCTTCTTGTTCTTGGAATCTTTTTGGTTCTTCCCCTCCCTACAAGAGATGTTCAAGTTGGATAAGTCCGAACACATTTTCAGAAATTACGTTTTTTACCATTATACTTGAAGGAGCACTAGGATTTGTTGGTGTTGATGGTGGTGAAACCTCGGACGATAATGATTCTCTTGGAAGTCTTCTTTTCTTTGGAGGTGCTACCATTTCTGATAATGGAGGAGAGTCTATGTGTAAAAAATAATGTAATGATTGTTTTATATGTAACATTTCAATCACCTTACCTGCTCTGCCAGTTGGGCTGTCACATTGATCTTCACTAATTGCCTGACGAAGCCACCTCTTTTTAGCGTTACCATGAGGTTGAGAAGGTATTTCACAATAGTTTGCAGCTTGCGCCAACGACACCAGATTTTTAGACGGTGTATAAAAACTGCTGTTGGAATTTGATTCATAAAAGTTATTTTCTGGAGGTGGAGCAATATGAGGTGTAAGTGAAGACGGTGATATAGAACTAGCAGATTGTACACATTCTGGACTTTTATTAAGCCATTCATTCATTAACCCTTTTTTAGTTTTTGGAAATTTAAAGCTTGGTTCAAGTGGTTCCACTGCAGCAGCAACCAATAAGCATGCAGAAGATAATGGTGTTTCAGGAGATGAATTAGCAGAATTTGAGTTGCAATCAACATCCGGTACTGGTGACTGAAATAGAATTTATCAAAGTGATTAAACGCCTTGACATGCAAATTAAAGGTTCAAGTCTTCTTACCTTTAAATCGCTTCTATTACTATTTTCACAGTGTGCTAAGGCTAAAAGTAGACCAGCTTCTTTACTTGGTGAATTTTCACAACTTATATCTTTACTGGACAAAATTTGATTGTTATCATTGGGTGAGAGTAGACACTCATCACCAGATGTGGCGTATGATGAATCTGCCGAATTCAGCCTATTACGTCTTGCCTGTGAATTTGTACTTACAGTTCTGGATCTGCCTTTACGCCTAAAAATGTTTTTAAATTTTAGACCAACATATGTCATCATTTCTACATAATCTTACCTTCGCCTCTTTGCTTTAGGCTCTGATCTATCATCATCTTTTGCTAAAGGACCTGGTTCGGATTCTCTTCTATGAGCTTGCTTTGCTTGATGTTCCTGCTTTCTTTGCTGCTGCCTTTCCATACGTTCAAACGCTTTCATGTAAGCTTCGATTTTACGTTCTTCTCTGCTTAGTTTCCGTTTATCTGCAGAACTAGTGCTGTTTTCTTTTGGAAGCGATTCTTTTTTGTCTTCTGTATCACTTTTATGATGTTGAGCCGATTTTCTTGTTGTCATGGTAAGTGGGGGTGACGGACTTCGCACTTCCTCTTCTTTCACTGGTGTGTCATTTACCGGAGGAGTAACAGGACGACATTCTTCCACTTTCACATTTTCAATAACTTCTTCTTTTACTTTAACCTTTACTTCTTCTGTTTTAATCGGTTTAATATCTGGTTCAACTTTTACTTCAACCTCCGGTTTGATTTCAACTGGAGATGGGGGTGGAATTTCTTCTTTAATTTTATGTGGTACTGGAGGAGTTTCTTGTTGCTGTTGCTGTTGTTCGGATGCTGATGATACTGTTCGTCGTCCACGTTTCTTTCGAAGTCCTCCGCCAGAACTAGGACTAAAACAGTTTAATTAAAAACTCAAAAGCTATAATTATAATTTTAAAACTTACACATCAGCACTTTCTCCATTCTTTTTTAGAGGGCCCTTATTCACGGTACACTCATCTGGCTTCCCACACGCGCAAGCTATATGAGTGGTCCCAACAGCAGCTAGGTCATGTGATTCGTGTTTTATGGTTAATTCTAAATTCTTTTCCACAGTGACGACAGTAACAATATATAGGTGTAGCACACCCTTCTCTATGCAATGTCGTAGTTCAGCGTTTGGCTTACAGGATCTTCTAATAAACCTTGCATCGTTACCATATGTACGGGTGTCCACACAAACTTCTGTATTATCTTTATGCAATCGATAAAAGAAAAGAAAGGGGCCAGGTCTTTGGGCATGTTGGCGTGTTGTTAAGGTACCAGTATGGCCCAGTGTATTGCCCCTATGTTGGGTAGATAACATGTATTTACCTCGTAACTCAATAACTGGTGTATTTGGTGCCAAATGCATGGTACTAACAAGGTATTTCAGACTTGTTAATGGCTGTGTATAAACTCGACATTTATGAACAGAATTGTCCACTTGTGTCGACAGATCTGAATGAATTCCATTGATTCGAATACTGGAGATACGTGCTCTAAGTTCTGGAGAATAATGATTTGTAACAGCTTCTTCGTAATTTTCAATCCACTGACGAAGCTGAGGCAATTGTGAAATGGACGAATGATGCCAAGTTTCTTGGGTTTCCTCATCACTTTTTGGTGGTGGTTTTGGTTTTTTCTTAGTAATCTTTCTTTCCTTCCTTTTGACGTTGCGTCTAATAACACTTTCTGGTCTACTTGAATCTCGACGCTGTCTTGAATTTTGCCTGGGTCCTTGATCACTCTTTCTCCTCCCACCTGCTCCTACTCGACTTTTATTTAACACACTAGTTCCTGTAATAAAATTTCAAAATTATAATTTAAAGAATTATAAAATTATGAAATCTAATACAACATACCTATTTGCTCTCCATCTGAAGAATCCGTGTCACTCAATGTTTCTTTCATTTTCAATTCCCTCATTCTAGCTTCCTTACGTAATTTAGCTTCTCTTTCTTGATTTTCCCGCATCCATTGCTGCTGAAGGCTTCGAGCTTTAGCTCTGTCAACTGGTTTTGTGGGATCGCACACTTCACACAAATAGTCATCAGGAACTTTCTTATTGTTTTTAATTACACATCGCACATGTTGCCACACTTTGCATTTATCACATTCAATCATAAATCCATCATCGTGCAAGAAACCGCTGCAATACAAACCAATTAAACTAAACATAACACAAAGAAAAACAATAATTTATTACCAGATACAGCGCGTTACATAATCACCATAATGGTCGAAACTGTCTTCGTTATTTACAGCCTCTGCTTCAGGTGCAGTGTCTGTTTCCTCACCCTCTGTCTCAAGTTTACGTTCCGAACCACAACTTATGTCTGATGCAGCATCATCGTCCTGGAGCACACCCGAACTAGGATTGCTTGGCAAGACTGAACTACTAGATACACTCGACAGTGTACATAATGAATTTGTTGAGCCACCTAAAGAGGAACGATTTCCTGTAAGAGGAAATAAGTTTAATAAATTGCAACACGATTTTGAATGCGAAATATTTAATGAAACAAAAAATAACTTACACTGAAAAAGAAATGCCTTATAGTATAAGCTGTACAATTAAGTACTAATTTTTTTATTGGACAACTGATTAGTATACACAGTGTCAACAAGAAGTGGAAATTTTCTTAAAAAGAAAGCAACCATTCTTTGTAATTTACAGGGTGGTATTTAGAAAAATAAAGTTGATTACAACTTCTGCTAAATTTAAAAGTGTTATTTTAATATCCCAAGCTTCAGAACTCTAGTTCAAGGCTTAAGAAAATGATGGGACTGTTTTCACATCTTGTTGACATTCTGCATACATACAAAACGGGGGATCAGAATTTGATTATCATTCCAGAAAGAAACTATAAATTTACTAGTGTTATATTGCAGTCCTGGAATGATACCTAAATTCCATATAGTGCCTAGAATATTACAATAAATATCTACACAAAATAATATTCTAAAAGTAACGGGTGGGCTAAAAGTATCAGGAAAAAATGTAAAACACGATTAAATAAAAGATACAAAATGAAGGTAAATTAACTTTATTTGCAAAGTCAACAATATTTCCTGGCTAGGATGCTTATATTACAAAATGCAGCTCAGACTCTTTTCCTCGATTTTTCTTAATTTTCCCCTAATCTTACATATCATATCTTGGATGGCATCAATTTTTATTTCTTTGGGCTTTTTTTTCACGCGAAGTTGTAAACTTCTTGCAGATTTTGCTTCTCATCTGTTTTCATAGACTGAAACAGCTAAAATGCCCCAAAAGTCTTCTATAGGTCGTGCCTTCGGGACATTGGGAGAATTTGCATTTTTAGGGACAAATTTATATTTTTGCTGCGTAACCATTCTTGGACACTGCGTAATGTGAGGATGCTAAGTCGAGCCAGCACACATAGTTACCATCAGAATAAAAGTATCAATGAATTTATGCAGTATTGACAAGCATTGGTCTCGACACACTTCTGTACTGATGGCTAGACCAGAGGAATGTCTTACGACTGGCTCTGAAATACCTTTCTTAGAAATTGTAACCCAGACCAAAATTTTCTTCTCAGATTTCTGTTTACATTTAAATTTAATGTTGTCTAGGACATTTTCTTTGTTTTTGCTGTTGTTATTTGTAAATGTAAAATACTTTTCGTCATCCATAACGACTGATTTATTCTCTTTCAAGACATCCTTTCGCAATTTTACGCACTTTTTGGGGATTTCCGAGAGTTGTTTTAGTATATACTTATGTGCCTTTGTCTTTTGTAATAATTCACGCCATATTGTTTTAATGTATAACATATACACTCTCGTGAGACATCGAACTTCCTTGCCAGTTTTCATTAAGAGGCACCAATATTGTGTTCAGCATTGCAAATAATATTTTTTTGTTCTCTGGTACTGAGACGTGATGGTCTTCCTGGTTTTGGTTTTTCATTAAATGGTATACCATTTTCATACCGTTTAATGGTGTTGTACATTGTCAATGTCAAAATATTTTTTTTTTAATGTTTTATCACATAACATTTTTCTTCATGTCCAAGCATGTCATATACATGT
This sequence comes from Ignelater luminosus, assembly GCA_011009095.1. Lineage (NCBI taxonomy): Eukaryota > Metazoa > Arthropoda > Insecta > Coleoptera > Elateridae > Ignelater > Ignelater luminosus. The sequence goes on from VTPC01001336.1 coordinate 183,926, forward strand.
TTACGCAAATCTTCACTGTTTTTCATATTGATGAAATAATAACCATTTTAACTCGATAGAAGCACGAAAAAACTGTGATAGACTAGTTCGGCACAGTTACAATGACAAATTATTGTTTGATGGCAGCCTACTCTGTTTTTTATATTTTCCGGATATTTTTAGCCCACCCGTTATATAACACTAAACACAAATATTTAAATATTGAACAGGCAGTTTCTCAAAACTTAATTGAAGCTTCTTATATCAGTTCAATCACAGAAATTTTATCCAAATTGGAAAAATACCTCTGGTGGTTTTTCCAAATTTGCATCGTCAGGCTGCATAGATCAATTATCACAGCTACGATCTATGATTATAATGTGTTCCAAATAGTTTTCTTTCAAAGTTTCAAGTTCTAAATTTCATTACACTGATTTATTCTTAGCAGCTCACCATATGTGTAAAATTCCAACACATGACCAAGAAACTTCTGGAAATTGCAGATATGACAGCAACAAGACATTTTGATACATTCTACAGATATTTATTAGAACATTAAAAATCTAGTGAATTAAATGTTTCATACATAAAAAACATCCTAAAATAAACAAGTGAAGCTCAAATAAAATTTGCATGTAAAACTGTATACAAATTGGAGAATCATTAGAAATTGCTAGACGAGCTTATGGAAAAACTGAATTGAAAATTGACTGGTATTTATAAGCCAAGCATCGATTAAGCTAAGGTGTTTTGTTTGTTTGGCTTTTATTGTGAGTAACAGAAATTCACATTAATAATTTTACACCGTCTATAAATGTAAAACTGATTTACTTATGTGAAAAGATTTTAAAAATAATGTCTAGGTTTTTAAATACACTTTTCAGGGTAAACCAGTTCCACAAATTTTTCTCCAAGCCTCCTACTAGCTGCGTAACGTTTTTCTTGGGCCCCTTCACATTAATATTAATTACCAATACGCAATTAGTACATTAAAATTCATAGAATCTTAAGATTTGGTTTCGTGATTTCCTATTCATCTAGAAAAAGTTTATTTGTAACATTTTAAGTAATAAACATTTCACTTATTTGTTATGTCTATATCCCATTTTCTTCCAAAACAGCAGCAAACTAGTATTAATTGGACTTGCACAACTCAAATATAGGAGAAAGAATACCTATCCTCCTTTCGATTAGTTATAACATCCAACAACTTTTAAATATTTTAGAAATTTAAGTCTAGTAATGCAGAATTTTAACATAACCTTAAATTTATTTCAAACAAACAAACTTAATCAAGAGAGTTGAAAGAAGGAAAAAAAAAAATAACAATTTACTTAATGTCAGTTTATTCTAACCTCACCTACATTTAAATTTCATTTATGTACCTGCTATAAATATCAATCTTGTTTTGAGTTTTTTTTTCTTTTTACATTTGTGTCGGATAATCAAATTGAATATAAAAAAAAATTCAAACCTAAAAATAAACATAAAAGAGAAACAAAACAAAAACCAATTAAAATCACTTTTTGTATTTTCCTCCTTTTCTAAGTGCTTTAATAAATAAAAACAATGCCATGCCTCAAGGAAAAATTTAATACGCAGTAATGGAAATTTATCTGTTTTAAAAACATTCTTGAAGTGGTTTACAGAAACGTGCCATTAACAATCAGCATGTCATCATGATGATGATGATGATGATGTCAGCCATGAATGGAATGGAAATTACCGCTGCTTTTTAATATTAATAAGCCAGCTGATTTACATATGCTAAAATAATCCAAGAGTACTGTCTATTGCATTTGTGTATTAATGTTAACATAATTTACCCTTATTCTGCCAAAAAACAACCTGAAATTGGTTATAAAAGCCGAAGTAAACTCCCAAAAAGCTTGTAAAGGTTCCCAACACAAGACAAAGTAATATAACGTTCTGATACTCCTTCCATCGTGGCATTCGCACCTTAAAATCACAGATGTTAAAAACAAATTAAAGAAGATTTGTTGACTTATAAAATACATTTATAAAACACACCACAGCCTATTACACAGAAAAAGTCAAATTGCCATTTGCAGTGTTATTATGCAGAGATTTATATGTACACTGTGTCCCACTTCAAATGTATTCATGGGATATCTCGGTTATTAATAGAGATAGAACAATGGGGTTTGCACCGTACTAGACTAATTTTTCAAGTCAAATTCATTGGCGAGAGTGCTGTCATTCTTTTCCTGTCAAAATAATGAAAACAAGGACAAGAGTAAGTGATTTGGACATCTTTAAACATAACGTTAGAAAACTTACAGTTTAATACTTTTTATGTTGTAACATGCTGTAATAGGCACAGCATTAGTTTACATTACAATTGAAATATATGCAATAGATTCATAGATGAAAACCTGAAAAAGAACTATGTGAAGATACTACCTGACAATTGTGCACAGACCAAACCAAAAGCTGATTTGATTACCAGGACACAGTAGTTTTGAGGGCAACAAACAAGTCGATTGATTAACCAAACTGGTATCAATCTTTTCCTTGGCCCAGAACTCTAAGACTATCTAAGTGTCTCCTAAGAGACGCTACATACACATAGATTAAAGAAGAAAGCAGATCTGGACTGACCATATCAGACAGGCACAGGAAAAAAACTACAGATGAACAGAACTTGGCCAAAAGCCACAAAAAGTTTATTTACAGGAGACGTATCCTTGAGTTTCGATTGAACGAGTAGAAAAAACTTCGAACGGTCGAAACTCTCTTAACTAGAAATTCGTGTGCGAGCGTAAAATGGTATTCTCCAACCACATTCGAATTTGTTACAGCTTTGAGTTCACATTTTCGAACACCGATAATACGTCGTAACTAGGCACTTGTGTACTTTAGGTTTTTAACCAATAGCAATGCTCGTTGACCAGTTGATTGAAATGTCTCCGCAGCTTCCCGGGTTTTAACTAAACACGTGCTACTTATTTACTTCGAAAAGCATGTGCTGCTCGTGTTGGTCGAATGTTAGGGAGGTTATGTCGTATTGTTTTTCTTTTTTTAATTATTTGTGTTATATTAGTTGTATTTTGTTGTTACTTGATTAGTTGTAAGAGTATTTGTTATTTTAGTTTATTAATTAAGTGTTATTTAGTATTAAGGATACTATGAGTGAGTTGAAAAGTAGGTTAGGAAATATTTCTAGTCAGCAAAAGACTATCTTAATACAATACATAGAAGCAAATAGTGAATTGGTTTCGGGACGATTCTCTGCTTCCTTCACATTTAAGGATGCCCAGCTGAAGTGGGAGCAGCTGGCTGCTACACTAAATGCAAGTCCAGGGTCACAAAAAGACTGGAAGAAGTAGAGAAAAGTAAGTAAAGAGTTATAAACTTTGATAGGAAATTATTATAGTTATTTATGTCATGAATATTTTATGTTACAGACATGGCAGGATATGAAGAAATCCGTTAAAACAAAACAAAGTGACCTTATCCGATATACAATAGGCACAGGTGGTGGAGAAGCTGCACAAGAAGTTTTATCGGAAGATGAGCTATGTGTAGCTGATATTGTTGGCACAACAGCCATAACTAGGGATCAAAGTGTCCCAGCACCTTTGATCGAGTTTGTAAGTATCACATTTTTATTAATCTTGTGTAACTTAAGGGTTATTATAAGTTGCTACAATGAAGCTTGATGGTTTACTGTATTTAATATAAAAGAAATATCAGAGTGACTGTGTTATTAAAGTAAAAGATGGAATTTACAACTATAATGCTAAGCAAAATATTATTGGTCTATTAAATTCTTCTTTATTTTTATACACGTTTAATTTGTTGTATTA
>VTPC01001337.1:0-36056 GCA_011009095.1 Ignelater luminosus
TCCCATGTGCAACATAAATTTAATACCAGCAAATTTATTAGAAATTTAATTTCAATGATATATAAAGTGGTCTAAAGGTATATATTTTCGTAAGAATTTTTATAAGAACGGTGAAATGGATTAAAGTTAGTAAATGACAACCGGTGAAGATAACCGGAGTAAGTGAGGATAAGGACCCATGTTAGGTTCATAAAAAAATGAACGTAACAAAATTTAAAATATTTCTTGAAAAGTTTTCTGATGAAGCTTGGCATGATAGTTTTACATGCACTGAAGGTTACTTCATCAGTGATATTTCTGAGATTTAATTTGTCAGTGAACGCCTTGTTTACTTTCCTTCTCTAAAAAAATTGCATTTTGTTCTTCAAAGTTTAGATTAGAAATTAGCTTAATAAGTTTGTGATTTGTCTTTGAAAATTGTACTATTTCTGAAAGTACAGTAAATAGCAATAACCGCTAGATCAATATAGTAACTTCCGGATAGAAACTTCAATTTTCGATGTATTTCAAACTTCTAAAGTAGTTTCCAAATTCAAGTGGTTTACTTTAGAATAAGCAGAAACCGATACTTATTAACGATTTTAGTTCTCATCTACTTGTTTATATTCAGACTCTCTTAACAAGTAAAGAATTGGGTCAAGAGGAAAACTATAACCGTAGAGTTTTATTTGTTTTATTCTACTAGGCAGTGTCATTTTTTTCGGAGCTAATATTTATTTTTCAGATAAAAATAACACCCTACACAAGTATAAAACTTAACTCTTGCTGTAAACTCGGTAATAAAAAATAATACATTTTTCGTGTTTATCCTGTTTCGAAGTTAAATTTGTTCTGCTGAATTTTTTTCTCTTCATATTTATGAAAAGAATATGAAATATAAACTGTTATTATGTTTAAAAGACACATTATGTAAAATCTACTTTAGAATATCTTTTAGGAATAATCTTGTTTACGTTTTCTGACAGATATTTTTATTTGAGACGAAAAAGAAACATTTCTTATGCATGCCAAAATTTGTGTCATTGCAAAGTTATCAGGTTCCGAATACTCTAAACTTTGAGTTTGTATTCGTCTATTGAAATGCCACAAAGTATTGGCCATAATCTGAAAACTTTTCGAAGTTAAATATAACGTAGTTTGAAGCCGGATTTAACCTTCAAATGTTTTCCAAATATTAATGCCATAAACAAAGGAGAGAACGTATACATTTATGTATCTATGTAAATTAATGAACGAACACGAATATCTTAACTCAATATCCGTGAAAATCTATCAACATCTACGCTAGGGAAACGTATTCAAAGCATTTGCATGTAATTTAAATGTATTAGGATAGTTGCGGAGGCGATGATTTATTTGAAGGGCTTTAGAACTGATAAAAAAGGAATTAATTGGAATTAGAAATTCATTATCACAGAAGTAATTATATTGTTAATTAATTTGCAAATTCAGAAACTAAGATAGCGTAAAGAATCCACTGATCGTTTTTCATTCCTTCTTTAGTTTTTTCAGTGTAACCATATGACCTAAAAAATACTTAATACAAAAACAAGTTTCTATTTTTATAGCTAGGTAGGAGATATGAAATTAGTCAAGAAAAAAACAATTTTCTCATGTCAAAATAGCTGCCAAAGTTGAACTATCGCGGTTATTCTACTAGGTGTGGGTAAGCAATTATTATGTTAACTCAACTTTGACAACGGTCTCGACAGTTACACATAGTTATACTTACAATAGATATTCTAAACAGTATTTACTTAGCCCTATCTCTATGTAAACAGAATATATGCTGTACGTTTTTACACTATGTATTAGTAGAATATTTGTGAAACACGTGACGTTGCACGTAACTCTATTCTTTGGGCGAAAACGTAATGCGTAACTTTCCACATAAAACAAAATTAAAGAGATTCATTTTCACTGCGTTCAAAGAGAGAAAATAACGTAAAGTAAACCATAAACTCGAATCCTCCAAATAGTTTGCAAAGCATATAGATAATTATATTAGTTAGTATTATCTGTATATTAAGTACTCATCTACAAATTAAATGTTTGTTTTTGGATACTATAATAGATAATCAGATAATAACAATAAAAGCGCTTCCATCTAAGTCAAGTAGCTGAGGTGATAAGCTGACACACCGCTGGAAAAAACTGCTGAGGATTTTAGTCCAGATTGTAGGCTAAGTTTAATCAGCGCTGTCAAAACTGGTGGTAGGACCAACTGTTTAACCTCTGATTTAGTTCAAACTCCAATAAAATACACAAGTGAACTGAACGCGCAGTTATTCAAGAAACCGTTACCTGCTAAAACCTAGAATGCGCTGACAAAATTACCGCTGAATTAAGCAACTGAACGTTTCTGAATACACCCAATAATTAATAGGTGCTTAAGTTTAGAAGATATTCTTACATCAAAGGTGTATTACACTCTGATCCTTTTTTAGGCCTTAAACGACAAATGCCATTAAAAACTGCTCAAGAAGATTAGTTTTGTATTACACACAATAAAATCCCTCTCATGTCAGTTCTGTCGAAGACTCCATAGATGTTTAAAGAAGTCTGTAGCCTATAACAAATGATGATATCTCTGTCAGAAATAAAATTAGGAAATCTAGAATCATATAAATTTTAGTTTTGAAGCAACTGTAGTTTCTTTTTTTATAACAATTACAGCTCAGTTTAGTTTCTTTTTCTATCATCTTTTTCATATTCAATGTTAGTTCTACCCTAGACCAGTAAGTCTATTTAGCCATAAATGGCATCTTTTTTAAAAAAAAGAAGAAGAAGACGAGAAACAAAGCTAAAAGAGGGGAAAAGCAATGGCAAATGGAATGCGACAAGCTAATGGGTAAAGATGGCTTTTGTCCTTCCAGATTGCTGTACTATTCTACGGGCGAGCTTATCGTCAGCAATGCATGATGGTCGTCTAGAATAAGTAAAGCAGACAGCTTGCAGAACCGGAGGCTACAAAACTCAAACTAGGATGGTAAACTCAACTCAGTTTTAATGAAAGTTAACATTGCAGCACCAATCAACATTCTCTTCGTGCTTACAACACATGACACTGATCAGCCCGCAGTATTTCGGCTTGGTGTAACAAAAAAGGAGTTTTAGACGAAAAGCATGAAGCTTCAAGCCTTAATTGGTTGGAAGTGATGTTGGTGGGCAATGCCATTAAGAAAAGATATTTTACTTTTACTCAGAATAACACCACCCCGCTCTAACCTGCTAGGATAGTAGAAAGTGGTATCAACCAATCAAATGAAGAGCGCAGATCTGAAACTCTAATTAGTCAAGTTGGTCACTCCACTATAAATGAATTTTAAGCTTGAGGCTTGTAAGCTAGCATTCCTTGGTATTAAAGTGTGTCTCGCTTACTTTTCTAGAGCAGTAGAAACAATCGTATCGAGGTATCCCTATGCCTTATGATTTGCAACCTATAGTAAAATAAACAAAAATTGTACAAACATTAATGAGCGTATACTATGGTAACCCGAAATGTTTTGCGTACTTTACATATTAAGATATTCTGTAGTAGAAAAGACAAGACGATTCTTCTCTTGTGGCTACATAAATAAACCCTTTGAGAAAACTAAATATACCTAATAGTAGGTAATTGGTGTTGAAGAGAGATGGAGGCAGCTGCTGTAGAGTACTTAGCAATGTGGCACGCACAGATGATTTCCCTTCTATATCGAAAAGCTACAGAGGAACTAATTATCTAAGTCGTATTTGGTTTGGGTTTGATCTTTCGCCACTAAATGAAGCAACCAATTTAAGTCTCATATGTTTTGCGTTTCTGCATTAACAAAGCAAGTTTGGAAAGTACCGATGTACATAATGCCGTAACAAAAATTCTTTTTGATATCATGCTGTGACTTAGATGTTGCTGTTTTACATTAATTTGAGCAAATTTAATAATACCGATCTGCATGTTAAAAGCTATTTAAACACATGTATTCTACTATCAGCAGACGTTAGTGCTTGATGTGTTTGGAAACCCGAAAGACAACAAAATTATTATGCGACCACCTTAGCGTTTAATTTTGTAACTGAGCCACTTTGTTCATTTATTCTTGATATTTAGACTTACACATTTTTATATTAGTTTGAAACTAATAATGTTGAAATAATTTAGTTTAGACTCAAATCCATCGTCGTACAACCAACGTCAACATTCACTCTTTTACTAAAAAAATTTTATTCTGTAGTTAAAAAATCGCCAAAAATGCTTTTTTGAGTAGATTACATAATCGCAAGAGATGAATTTAGACAAACAACAAACCTGTCATAATGAATAGAGTTCTACTGAAACTGGCCAAAATGTACTCTACTGGAACCAGTAATGTGCGTCAGGTCTAAGACTATAACTATTAGAATCCAGATATTACTGCAATTTTCATTCACCCTCCAAATATTCAAGAATAATCTGTTAAGGAATAAAAAAATGTTTATAGCCAACTATAAAACAAGCTTTTAAAATATTTAGAAGGAGTACTTCCTCTGTAGTAAATTGTTCCGTAATGAAACAGTAATTAAAGTGTAACATGAAGTTTTTATCATTTTTTATTACTGAACTTTAAACTTTCATAACTAATTTTGAATTTAATAGTACATAATTCGTAATTAAACAATAGAGGTATTAAAAGCTTATCGTTGACTGAACTATGGAAGCTTCTATGTTTTAAATTTCTTGCGCCAAAGCAAGTTAAATCGACGAGCTTTAATACCAACGGATAACACTAATGAGCGTTGAGTATAATAAGGCTCTTGTAAATTAAGTGGTCTTTAATATCCCATTGGAATTATTCCTAATTTTAATACTACTTTTGGAGATAGCAATCTAAATGGAATCAAAATGACTTTTTATAAAGTTGATGCCTTGTCAAGATTACACGTAGGAAAGTAAATACATGTACATTTAGAGCAACATAAAATGTTTATGTTCAAACTTTTTAGAATGACTTCAAAAAGCGTCGGCATTTTCCTTTTCTAAAGTCAATTATTATCCAAACCACGTATATAGCAAGCCGTATGAACCGTTACTCTCCTCCCTTTTATGTTCCAGCTTTAAAAAGTCAACCTTTTACTTTTTTATAAAACATAAGAATTACAACACACTTTTTTCGAAATAACCGACTTTTATTTAAAACTTTCAACTTTCTCTAGTTTAGATCTTTCATCTTTTTTGTCTGCAACTGCTGTCGAATTCTTGATTAAATTTGCTCTTAAACTATAATTGGTAAGAGCTAAAACAAAGGTTCTGACCCTCGTTTAACAAAGAAGACTTTCCTTAGTCGAGATTGGCCAAAACCAAACCAGGGCTAATAGCGGTGCTGTAGTTGATGCCTTTAAATTAATTCGAGGAAAGTGATTTCAGTACCTAAACCTATTTCTCCCAAAGTATCAATATGGTATTTAATTATCTAGAGAGACAACAGAACAGAAATAATACAATGTTGATATTAGCGTCAAATAAAATTTTTTCTATGAAATTCCAATACTTTTTTATTCCATACGAGTTCTTCTCTTATTATAAAATTAAACCCTATACGTGTTTGGCATTAAATCGGTCGCAAACCACAGTTGCGTCTTTTTTTCGCTAAAACAATTACTAACGATAATCTAGTTAATCTCAGAATGTTGTAGTGCTTGCTAATGATTATTCTAGATATTCCCAAAATATGTTAAGTTAAAACGTTACAGTACATGTTGGAAAAAGGAACTTTGTAATTAAAAGTAACAGTGATACTATGAAGTCGGGGCGAATAAATCAACAAGGCATGTGGATAGCTACTGGAACTGAAATTGAATTAATAATCCGTAAAGTTTGCGAAAAAAAGGTGTAAACTACGCGACAAGAACTCTATACGAGGGTGGTCTGAAAAGTTTCCGACCTCAACGTGAAGATGGCAGCACTCGTAAATAAAAGCTACTGAATTTCGTTGTTCATCTGTTGACAGTTACTTACCAAAGTTTCAGCCATTTTGGATGCGCAGTTTTTATGTAACAGTCGTTTGAGTGAGTTGATGTGAGTTTTTTTGTGAAAATGGACAAAATCGAGTATCGAGCTGTCATTAAATATTTGTTTTTGAAAGGCAATACGCCTTCGCAAATAAAAGATGAGTTGGATTCTGTGTATGGGGACTCTGCACCATCATTTACCACAGTGAAATTTTGGGTTGCTGAATTTAAACGTGGCCGTAAGAGCTTGGGAGACGATGAACGTTCGGGACGTGCAAAAACTGCAACTACCGACGAAAACATCGCCAAAGTTCACCAAATGGTGCTAGACGACCGCCGAATTAAAGTGAGAGAGATAGCAGAGGTTATGAACATGTCAAAAGAACGTGTTTGTCACATATTAAATCAACATTTAGGCATGAGAAAGCTGTCCGCGCGTTGGGTGCCGCGTTTGCTCACGTTAGACCAAAAACGTGTTCGAATGAATATTTCCAACGCTCTTTTGGCGCAGTTTAGGCGAAATAAATCCGAGTTTTGGCGCCGATTAATTACTGTAGATGAAACTTGGATACACCATTATACGCCCGAAACAAAAATACAGTCCAAACAGTGGACTGCAAAGGGGGAACCGGCTCCAAAAAAAGCAAAAACTGTTTTTTCGGCTGGGAAAGTGATGGCGACTGTTTTTTGGGATAGTCATGGAGTTATTTTAATCGATTATCTTCAAAAAGGAAAAACCATTACAGGAGCATACTATGCATCATTACTTGACAAGCTGAAGGCAGAACTTGCGAAAAAACGGCCACATTTGCAGAAAAAGAAAATCCTGTTTCACCAAGACAACGCACCGTCTCACACCTCAGCGGTTGCCATGGCGAAAATCCACGAATTACGGTTTGAACTGCTTGACCATCCGCCTTACTCACCAGATCTAGCCCCAAGCGACTTCTTTTTGTTCCCTCATCTAAAAATTGCGCTCGGAGGACAAAGATTTTCGTCAAATGAAGAGGCAATCACCTTCGTGAACAATTATTTTGCAGAGAAAAATGCCGAGTACTATTTGAACGGGTTACAGAGATTGGAGTATCGCTGGGAAAAGTGTGTAGAGTTACAAGGAGACTATGTTGAAAAATAAAAAAAAATTTTCAGAAAAAATGTTTTGTATCTTTATTAGGTCGGAAACTTTTCAGACCACTCTCGTAAAGCACTGCATAATATGTGAGAAGCGTGTAGCATGGTGCTTATCGTAATCGCCCATGCTTTAATGCAAAACGAAATATGTACGACCTAACTGATGTCACTATAAACTGACTGCTTCATATAAGATTCACGTTGTGTAAATATTATTTAAAATTTTAGAAAATTCAGTGAGTTTTTAGGTATTTTAAATAATTTTCCACTAAATTTAGACAGTTTAAAAAACATCATACTTACTATATGCCAATCTGATTCTGTAATTAGCATTCAAAGCAATTTTATAAGTCTTTGATTCGATACATGTTGATCAGTAGATAAAAATAAAAATTTAATTATCGTTGTTAGGCAATTTAAATCAATCAACACAATATAAATTAAATAAGCTAGTAACGAATTAAACTAAGTTTCTGCTTGGAAAATAATATGCCAACGTAATAAAATTTGCACAACTGATTTTCGTCTATTGAAGTGCTCAGCAAGGCTTTTTTGTTTAGAGAGAAATTTAAATAACTTGAGTTTTCAAATTATAAATGAAAGTAATTCTTTTATAGCATAATTAAAATTAAATATTTACATTACTTCAAAAGGATCACAACTCTAGTTATAAAGCAAGCAATTTCTTTAAAATTGATGAACCAAGCCTTTTATTAATGGTAACACACATCGAATGACCTTTCAAAAGTATATGATTGAAACACTTGCAACCAAGTGAGAATTTAATGTGGAAATACTTCCCTCGGGAAGCAATTTAACCGTAAGGTATATTTAATTATGAATCATGACATTTTAAATTGCTTTATGGTATACGAAGAATGTCAAAGGCTACTGCTTTTAAACGTTCTCATCGGAGCAACTTTATTGAATTATTATGTTCGAAACACAGATACGTATGTCATTTGTAAGACTAACCATGGTCATGAGTTTTTAATTTTTTCCACTGCGGGCATTTTATTCAATTATATTTATAATTTTACAATTTTCTGCAATTATGTTATTACAGTATTAGATTCTTAATCTGGTAAAGAAACACTTTCTCTTTAGTGATAATTGCCACTTCTTGTATATTTAGGATCAATTAATATTTTGTACTAATATTCTAAGTTCTTTAGTGTCTATATTTATAGTCAGTACTTGACTTGGTTGACTCTGGGAAGCACGCCTTGGTTTAGGTTTAATGCTCAACTCACAGTTCACTGTTTTTTCCTCTTAAGTCTGAGAGCACAAGTACAAGTTTGTAGTTTTGAGTTAAGTCTCGACTGTAAAATATTGGAGCATCCTTGAGTAGAGCTTAAGTTCGAGCTTGGTTCAGGTACTGAAACTGGCGATTGTATAAGAAATTTAAAGTGCTTGAAATAACTACAAAAACGAAACGATTACCAGAGAGCATAACTCTGTTCTATACATGTCTAGAAGAATAGTTTAGAGTTCATGTCCGTTTTGAACAATTGGTGAAAATGACTGTTAGTCGCTGAATTTCTTTGTTAAGTTATTAGAGTAAGTTTTGAAAGAAAAACCATCGACAAAAATATATGGTAGATGATATGTGAATACCGTAGACTTATGCTGTTTGACTAACTATGTTTATGATTTTTTGTACTTCGTCTTGTATACGCTCCATCAAGTCAAAAACGTAAAGCAGGATTAAATTGTTTGCTTACATATTTACGTTTATTACGGCTGTGTGGATTCAAAAGATTAGATCACTAACGGTAATAATAAACAAAGTGATGCTAAACATGATTCTTTGTGGTGCCCCGTTTTCTAAAACATCTATAGAATATTCCGTTGTCTCTATTCTTACTTTCAACGTTCTCTGTTTTAGAAACGACTGTACGAAGTTTGGAAGAATGCCTTTAGTATTCCAGTGTTGCAATGTCTTCAGTTTACCGAATCTCTAGGTCATATTAGAAGCCTTTCCCAAATAAAACAGTACAATTACAACGTGCTTTCTGTGAATGAAGTTATTGTGGTTAGCATTTATAAGTTAAATTAAAAGAGTTCATTGCACACATCAAGAAGCCAGTACTTACATACATGCTGCAAACTTTGCCTGGTTTATAGAGTATATTTGATCAAGGTCTGTGGCAGAATCTTTTGACTCCTGTAAAGTGTGGTTTAGTTCTTTTAGAGAAAACGGATTATTGTAAATAAGTACTGTTTTAGTTGCAAAATGTTTCTTCATCAATTTTTTGCACAAGTTGTTTTGAACTGACTCACTGATTAAAGAATGTCCCAGGTTGATTGCTTCAGTCGAATATTTCAATTACTAAAGAAGGTAGAAATTTAGAATTATCTAAACTAATATAATTATCTACAAAAAAAGTCTAAAATGCAGGAAAACTATAACAGCAACAGTAGTTTACAGCAGTCTGCTTATAGCAAACAACTTGCACCACTTCACAACAGATTTAGAAATGACAACGCATGCTTCCCCATAGGCCACCTCCTCCGATACACCTTAACCTTATAGACAGGTTAGAATAGCTAAATACAACACGGATCGGGCTCCACTCATTCATTCAGCAGACATATAAATTAGAATAATAAAGAAAAACAATCGGGAGTAGCATCCCAAGCAGAAAGAATATGCAATACTTTGATTGAGTATAAGGTAGAAAAACAAAATAATTTGGATTGGTGTGCTAAAAGCACTGTATAGTCAGCTGGAACATAAAACAGTAAACAGAATCTCAATTGGAGTTTTCTATTGAATCCAGAATACAGGAAATCTGAAGAGACTCTTTGGGTTATGTCTTCCAATAGTACCAGCAATGACCTTAGTCTGGTGTTGGCCTTCTATTAGATTCTTAATAGAGTTACAGATAGGATCAAGTATCAGGATGTGCCATGCAATGAGTCATCCGAGATGGCCAAATGTCTGGTTTCATCCTCCACTAACTTTCTTAAAGAATCTACATAAGATGACGATTTCGGCTACGTCCTCGCAAGGACTACTTGCGGTGCCTTTTGATTGAAGTTTGTTTTCCATTAACCCTCTTAATAATAATAAGAATTGGGCTACGCCCTCGCACAAACCGTCTTTGGTGGTCCCGATTTCACCTTCCTTTAAGCTTCTTAATTTGTACTCTATCTCTCGGTCTCCATTACAAAACAAAAAATGTTCGAAGTTGATGCGACGAACCGTTCCAAAGATGGAAAAAATTCACTTTTTCTCACAAAGATAAGCAATAGCCACGCAGCTTGCCACTTAAAAATGAGAAATTCAAGAAATACAAAACCGCAACGCACGCACTACAATCGCGTTTCTTGTAGTTAATCAAACAAAACACTATACATTTGCTTGTTTTAATGCAGCTCTGCAAGTTTCGATGGACAGACAGAGTGACGCAAAATCTCGTCAGTTTCTATAAAAACATCTTTCCTTCTTTGCGAAAAAGCCATCCGTGCATTCCTTGTACCCTTTGCACAAACGTAGAAAAAGAGAGCGATTGTGTCAACGCTTAATATTACATACAGGGTATTCCGTCATCAGGTAGTTATAGCCTAAACACGTGTTGATTAGGTCTTTTTAAGTCGAAAATGTCTGATGAACATATGTCCAAAATTCAATCGTTACTAAGTTACAGTCATTTTAAGCTATTATGGGTATGAACAAAAATCGAAAGAGGCACAGTTTCTAAATCACTTCAATCACCTGACATCAGCCTTCTTCACTGCTATCTCTGGAGACATATGAAGAGGGTACTGTAAGCAGAAGAGTCACGTAATAAGAATGAACTTGTCCTAAGAATTATGAATGCTGCTGCATCCATTAATGCCGAACTTCGTACTCTTTCAAGCGCTACTTCATCCATTATACAAAGAGTTGGAATGTGCGTAGAGGCAGGAGGAGGACATTCTGAACAGTTTCTAGAATTGCGTTAAAGTCTCGCATTAATAAAACTTAATCTAGAGGCCCTGTGTATGGCTCCATTCAGAAAATTGAATAGAGAAGATCATTCAGTTAAAATCTCAATGATTTTGAATCATCAAGGACTAAAAGATTAGTATCACTGGCACTGTAAAATTTTAAAAACAAAATCTTCATTAATTGTATCAGGGCAACTCGCTAATTTTAAGGTTTGATAGAAATTAAATGAATAATGCTAAAACTAATTTGGGAATACCAAAGTGTTTCATTTAAGTAGTTCTGGATTACTTTGTGGAGCATTTTATTTTAAGAATTTCTATAAATAAGGGTTGTCCTCCGATTAAAGACATCCTGTATATCAAGCTTTAAAACTTACAGCGTTAAAATGTTGAAGAGATAGAAGTTAATATATTTTAATTGCTTAATTTATTGTTTGAATAAATTATGTTACTAAAATATTTGTTTTCATCCTGTAGAGGTTTCTGTATAGCAAAAGCGGTGACCATATATCATTCGTGGGCTGTCTGTGTTTTCAAGTTATCATTTAATTTGTGTTCATATAGATTTATGCTTTTATCCTAAAATAACTAACCATTTCTCATTTCTATTTAACGTAATTTATTTATCCATTTTATATTTTGCATGAATTATTATGTTGTTTTGTTCATGAAAAGGATTACTCTTGTAATTTATAATTCGACTTTTTTATTACAATAGAAGAATTTGTAATATCAGTATTATGGAATCTGCAGAAAATAAAAGCTCCAACACAAAAAGTCAACGGTATCTAACAAGTGGTTGCGGAGAATCTCGAAACTTCGAGCTTTCGCACTGTGTAAAAGGCACGGCGCATTCAGATTAGCGTGCGAGCATGTTGCTGCTATGGTAACCATAGCCGCGTCGAGTGACCTGCGTGACCAAACTCCAGCTAAAATTCCAACAAGTTTTCCTTTCTTTTTCAACGGGATTGATGCAAAGCGTTAAAGAGAAAAGTAGAACATTTGACGTAGTAAATATTGTATTTTCGGTGGTAGCAGTTATTCTATTCTAAAATCCTAATTAATGAGTATTGTTATGCGTAGATAACCCCAAATTATTAAGAGAAAGGGTTCTAAGTGTCCTAAATGTTTTGGGAAAGTTAATATGTTTTGTAGAGCTGACAGTTAGTATATGGGTGTGATTTTAACTATGATTATGTTTTTCGCAAAATTAACATTTTACAGATTTGACTACAAAAAGTCTCTGCCATTAAAGCTAAAATAACAAGAAGTGTTTTAGGGTTTCAACCCTATAAAACAATAAATGATTATTAAGATAAGAAACTGTTTATTGTGAAACTTATGAAGCAATCGTTTTATTTGGGTTTCCATTTTGTAGTTAAATAGAACATAATAAGGGGTACTCTATCTAGTCGAAGGGTTGTTTTATCAGATTAGTGTTCAATATAGGCGACATCCGTTGCGTGCCTTTCGCCATAATAGAGTGTTTATGCTTTTATGTATTACCCTTTATTTAGTATGTCCTCCAAATTATTTAAATTAAGTACATTTGCTCTTTTGTTTGGTGTAGCTATTTACAATTGCCCTAATATTTTTTTTTCCGTTTCGTGTATCTTTATTAACGCCTGTTTTCTATTTAAAGAGATTATAAACGGAAAACACTCTTTAAAATAGATAATATTGATTTTAAAGCTATTTAAACGAATTCAAAACTGTATCAATAAGCCGAATTAACTAATTACCTAAATTATGGAAACTATTTCCAACTTTCGCCATCTGTAATAGGCACGAGTGGCAAAGTTCTGGGACGCACCCGCAGACTCTAAATGATGCTTGATAAACTGAGCTAAATGGTAAATGATTTCGGATTAGTGAACCCTCCATTGAACGAAAAACCAATCGGTAATAGCCTGACAAGAAATTCGATGTAAACTGGTAATTAATTAATGCGGTAATTGGTTATATATTGATAAAGTAGACTTTGGAAGTTTCTGACAAACTTTTTAAAGTTCCGCTTTTAGAATTCCATTCTTTTTAATTTAATTTTAATTTTATTTAATTAAAATTAATAAATTGGAGAAACTGTTTTGATGGTACTGAACGAAAGTAAATTCTAAATCGCTACAATGTGTACATACAGGTTATAAGGATTTCTTTTTGAGAAGAAATGTGTAGTGAAGTTCAATGAGAATCCATATTTGAAAATACGAACGAACACGACAACTAAACACCTAAAGCAAATCAATTTTATAGCATTGGTCCTTTAAACATTTAAAGGAAATATCAAACAAAATTTCGCACCTTTAGCAAATATCATTAGAATATTATTCTTACATGCGGTTGACAATGACATACTACCAGTTATTGGTGGCACAGAACAATAAAACATGCACTAGCGTGTTGTAAGCATGAGCTAGAAAAGTCAAGATAATGATCAAGATCCTTCTCATCGTTGTATCTACTTTGCTAGATCAGAATCAAAATACTTTTACTTTTCAAATATTAAACAATTAGTTTAGGAAGATCTTACATATAAGTTTTTAGGCTGAATACGTGATATAGCACGAATAGGAGATTTTGAAGCATTAACCAACAGTGTGATCATCCATTTTGTTGACTAATATTTTTAAATGTTTTGAACTGTTGCTACTTCTCATACTACAACGACCAGTTGCTACAGTATGTATTGATTAAAATAACTAGATTCTAGTAATCTAGAACTTTTGCCTTTTTATTAATTTCTTCTTGTAATATTTTCTCACCTGGAAACTGTCTCGCAATATTAGAGGCTTTATTTGCCTATTGAATCATAGAGCCTTGGTGTTTCAAGAAAAGTGAACAGCATTTTCTCATATATCTAACATTCCGAATTTCTATATTTCTTGCCCTTAATATTAGCGCGAGGAAGGCACCAAGCTATAACCAGCTTTTTTGGTATACAATAGAAAGTATAGGAAAGGCGCAGAACTAAGCAGCTTTACTGTTTATATGAATATGGTTAAAGCCCTCATTCACAATATTCTCAAATCTCAAAAAATATGAACATCTTATGTTACTGTGTTCGCAAAAGTCGATCCAGTTATGGTGTCAAATTGCTGACATTCTAGATAAACGTACAAAAAGTGCCCTCTTCTTATAATCACGAATATGTCTTGCCAACTTGCTTTTCAATGTTCTTCATTTGCCGTATCACTACTTTTACCGTTTTATCAGGTGTAATTTCAGCTTTTTGTTTACGTTATGCCTAAGAGAGAGTTCTATGTACGTAGAATTTTATAAGTTACTCATAAGGTAAAGTACATTTTTGGTCTAAAAGCATTAGCTTATCTAGAGGAGATACAGAGGTAAGATGCAAATGAAGAACATCCATTGAAGTAAGTTTTACCTTATTTTTGAATAATAGAAGAGTATCTATAATTGCTGCAGACAAGGAAAGCCACCAGAGATCCACAGCAGGCAGCAATTATGGTACCAAACCAGAACCAAACCGGAAACTGTAATGCCATCTCGTCTAACAATTTATTTCATCTGATATTATTCCATCTAATATGATGTCCATCTTAGTCATAACACCTACCTTTGATTGAATTACATAAGAAGTTTGTAATTTTAAATATATTACACATAAGAATGCAAGCATAGATTCTTAAAAACTTTAGACTGTCGTCAAGTTGGGCTTTGTGACTAAGCAGCACGTTGGGTGTTATAACCAACATCAGTTTTGTGATGACGTTAATAAACGAAATATAATATGGACGTCTTTTGGAATTATGACCAAGTTGCAGGCTTATGACCAAGTTGAACGATGTAACCAAAAACGAAAATTGTGGGAGTGTGATCAAGTCGGGCTAACGACAAGTTGGAAGTTATGACAAAGGACCAAAACTGAGCATTGGGCATTGTGATTATTGAGAGTTAAGTGCCTAGAGAACAAAAATATTTATCTGTTTGTGCCATACTATGTACTTGCGCCTGTTTGGTTCTAAGCCATTTAATTTTAGGAAATTATTTATTGTCCATACAAGAAGAACCTGTATACTACACAAACTACCCTTAACACGATTTTGAAATTAAAAAAGTCCTGTAGGACGACAGAGAACGTTTGGTTACACGAAAATGAGATAATGAACTAAGTGGTTTTTCTGAAATTTATGTTACCAGTCAACAACAATTGCCTTGCAACAATTGCTACTGCTATTCCTTGTTTATTTAGCTGCTTTCTTTCTTTGTTTGCATTAGTAGCTTATAAAATTTGGTTTTTTGTTGCAATGTGTTATAGCAGTGAGAAATGCAAGAATCTCGTTAATCATATTTCGGTATGATTACATATTTCTAATCGTTGTATCTTGCAAAATTTGGAAGGCCTTGATGGTCCGTCTGAATTATTTTTATTTTTCACGGTAGCCGATGTTTCGGTAATATGGTTGTCATCTTCTGTTAGTTGCAAGCAAATCATTTGGAAAGGTTCTGTTCATCATGTTCCAAAATGATTACAACTTTCCAGTTGATAAATTGCAACAAAAGTTTCTTTTTAGCTAACTTCAGAACAAGTCAGTTTTCATCAGTTTTCATTTTCTTTTGTTTGTATTTTTTTTCTTTCGAATTTTGCAGTACAAGGGTGCTACTAAAAATAACTAAATAATAAAATGAGAGCGAGCCAGAGTGTTTCCAATTCACTTGCCATTTCAACAGTATGTTTTCCTGACTCTCTATCAATCAGATAATCAATGTTAATCTTGACCTCAAGCGCTGACATAGGTATAGAGTCTAGTTCTCTTTCATGACAGCGCCTAGCTCGCATTGTTTTGGATACAGTTAAAAAATTCGGAGTCCTCTTTATGAATAGAGCTAGACAAGTTTCTTCCTTTATTTGGTATAACTAGTGAAACACTTTTCAACTGCAAAGTTACTTGGAGGTTAAATAGCATCGATCCAGAATTATAACTTAAGCCCGGCGTTTTAGGTCGGAATTTAGGAATCAACTTCCACCAACGGGGTAGGCAGACTTAAAACGTCCGGGCTTAAGTTATAACTAAATCGATCCGGATTAATCTTCTAAAGTTTAAGCTGATTGGACACTTTTTAAAACGAATAGACATATATCTATACATTTTAATTTGCTTAACTTTTATTCTAGAATCCAACTCAAGGTCACCTATTCTTCATTTATTTAGTAAACTCAGAATAAACTGTTATTTCTTAAACAACGAAAAACTAACATCCTTTCAAGAAAAAACGTAATCATTGACTTCAATATCATCCAGCTTTATCCTCTTTTTCTACGTAAGGACGAATTCCAATATACAGAGTATTTTTGAAAAGAACTAAAAGATTTTTCATGGTTTTTCATAATTTTAAATCTAAATTAATTCTCACCGTATTGCATATTATTTGATTCAGTGTTGTTTAATCAATGTTTATTGTGTTTGTATGTGACTGATAGTTTAATCAAACCATGAACTGGGATTTAATTTGTTTATCCATTCTTTTCATTTATGATTCAATAAAAAATCTGATTGAATGGAATGTTATCAATGCGATACAAGCGCGCGTACACTACAGGATTTGATTATCACATTAGTTCTCTACGTTTATGATGTATGAATTCAATTGTAAACTCGCTCTTATTGTCACTTCTCGTTCGGTGGTAATGACTTACGACATTGGTATCAAAGCTTAATGATTCTCGTTTCAGATTGTTGTTTTTTCCACTTTTTAGAAATTCTGAATTTATTAAGTGTTTACTTTCAAGCACTCTTCTTTGAGCATTCGAGCAGCTTGTAAGAATTAAAATTTTAAACCGATACTGAATATAACAGATAATAAATTAATAAAGACATGTTTGTTAAAATTTTATTTCCTCTTGCTTCCTAAATATACATGTGTTAATTAAAACTAATAATACATTCAACACAACCCACCACCAACTAATTACATAGATACAGCATCAAAAATTTTAGAAATACAGAAAAAGCAGTTTTTTAAAATCGCACAGCACACAACACATTTCTCCTATATTTCTAAAACATTCAATTTTTTTCTTTTAGGGCATCATTAGTTACAGATTATTTTTCTTTCTTTGGTGGAACGTCTTCGACTAGTACGTGACTTTTGCTGTGAATCAATAGTATGTCATCATCATAAGATTTTATGTCGATCAAGAATTGTCCCCTTGGAATACTGGGAGGAATATTTGTCAAATCTACCACAGCATTTGTTGCACCATATATTCCCTTAAATAGACAAAACAGAAAAATTAGTAACTGTTTAGAGAACAAAAGGCAGAGAAAATATAATTTCTAATTTACAGTATGGTCTACATCGTCATACTTCGTTCATTTTTAAAAATGATAATTTTTTATGAGGCTTTTAGATGTTTTCTAAAAGGATGAAAATTTTAAAATTTAATGAATTTCTATATAAGTTTGGACTAGTTTACAAGTAAGCAAGTAACGCATATTTTGACTTATAAAATATAAAACTAATAATTTTTGTTTGCTTAACAACCAAGATCCGAGATTTCAAGCAATTGTGAAACTTAAATTAAGTACACATATTATGTATCATCTGGATTTTTCAAACAAATTGAAATATGTTTTGACTTGTGGGTTTCGATAACGATTTTGCTTTTTATCAGTACTATACCTAAAGCTTTCTCATTGCAATTGCATTTAATTTTCTAAATTTTCCTTCTTTAACGAAAATATTGTGGCGCCCTTATAATAAGATATTCGTTGTGGTATGCTTAACTTTTCAAAATTTTGACAAAACGTAGATTTTAACTAAAGCTCTCTTGACGCCCACTCAACCCAAAGCTAAAATAGGTGTACCTTAAAGGGTACAATGGATGGGCCAGATTTTAAAGAAATAAAAAATTGAAGATGAATATTTTTAATTTAATCGCTTGATATGGACTGCCCCTAGATACTAGCAAAACTATTACTGAATATTTTCTGCATAATAAAATAAAAATTCTTTACAGCATAAAACTAGGCATCAGGAATTTCACTTTGCAGTTCTGTAGAATTGCAGCTTAGGACCACAATTTTGGGATTACCATACTGTCATAAGCAAGGTACAGCAAGTCCATGCTACAGTTATAATTTCCACTGTTTGCGTTATACTCTAAGACACTTTTGTTTTATAAATATATTTATGATCTTCAGAGCTTTGCTTATTATGTTATGATATTTACATCTAGGTTTATTTATTAGTTTGATAATTCAACTTTTCCGCTTATAGTATTTTTTAACAGACTTAATTTTACAGTTATTTACTAACTGTAATTGATTTAATTTAAATATTCTTTTTAGAAAAAAAAATGTTATTGAGGAGTAATTAGATAATGTCAGTCAAGTTTTCTAACCTTTTTTTATAGTAAGTAATTAATTTTGTGTTCACTGTATTTGTATTAATTGAACAAGGCAAGTTTCTAGTTTTTTTTTATAATTTAACATGTATTGTGGTTAGTAAAGCAATAAGACATAAAGGGAGCTTAACTTAACAAGAGCCCATAAAATATTGATCGATACTTTAGAATTCCTTTATAACCCTCGTAATTGCACATTTTCTTTGATGCTCTAACAAGATGTTCAAGTTAAATGGGATCATGTATTTTTCTTATCTGTCCGATATTTTTAGAAGGGTTTCCTGAAAGTAGACGTATCACGTAGCTCTGATCTCGTTTCACCTGACCTTACTTTTTTTACAGCTTTACAATGATAGTGAAGGAACGAAAAGTAATCCTGAATAGAATAACCGTAATATTTCTCAGAACTAACTTCTGCGACTAGATAAGTCTATAAATTTAAAATAAAGAGTCTGTTACCTTTAACATTGGACACTTAGTAAAATTTCCAAATTTAAACAGTTCCTCAATTTCAGGAAAACCGCTGGTTAAAACATCACAGACCATAACATCATTTGCTGTAGATATTAAACGAGGTTCGCCTTCTTCTATTCCGTAAATTTCTATATTGTCCTGAAATAATTTCTTGTTTAAGTACTACCTAAGTTGGTTTGTTCTTCATACCCTAAGTTTCATGCCAAGGTCTTTTAAGAGTTTTCCTGATGCATTTATTCCTTGATTTGTTTCATTATATTGAAAGACAACAATGTAGGGATCTGCTATGTACTCTTTATTAAAAGATATTACTTCTACTTTTTCGACAGTCAGTTTAAATTCTTCTTGCTGAAAAATAATTAAAATTAATTAAAATTTATAGTCACAATTATTGCAAATTTAATCGAGTTAGTTAGTTACTTCTCTACTGAAGAGAATTGAATATAATTTGTTTTATTTCTGAGTGCATTTTTATCTGATTAATATAAAGCATTGATACAAACAATTATTATTATTAAGAAGAGTATTTTATACATAAATGTTGGTTGTTTTCTGTGATGTAATTTAGAAATTAAAAAGTTAAACCTCAAAAAATTGAAAAATAGAGAGCGATCAATGTGTTCATTTCTCCATTTAATTTGGAGGCAGGGCACTTTAGAAGATCGGAGGTTCCTTTTCAGCCAATAATAAGAATTCTAAGGAAAATGGAAATGAGAATTACTGTTTCGTTATTCTGTTTCAATTCTGATTTTTGTTTTTATGATTTGGATATCAGGATTCCAAAAAAGAACATTTAAACTAGCAAGAGCTCAAAGATAACGCTTAATTAAAGAAAAACTGTTTTGGCATTTCATCTTCATTCTACATTATTCAATTTTCTGTAACATGACTTTCAAATAAATCATTTTTAAATACTATATCATGCTTTATTCTCTCTGCTGATTGTCATTCCTCAACGTTACTTAAATAAAGTAAATTTTAGTATTAGATTTATTCATCATGAAGTGCACTACCTTTCTGCTCCGTTACTTTTTATTATTAGTTTCTTGGCTCCGCTATTATCAATACATCAAAAGTGTCTCTTCCTCCTTATATGTAATTGTAAGTCATTGCCTAACCAAGAGCACGTTTTTATTCTGTCTGAAATGTGACTAGACAAAAAACTTCCCTTGACGTTGGTTTTAAAGTAACAATGGTAGTTAGACTTCTACGTTCTGCTTCAACTCTTCAAAGAAAACAAATTTTGCTTTTTCCATTTTGTTTTACTTTCTTATTTTTTATTCGTTTTTTCTTTTACTATAGATCCCCAGAATATTTCAGCTTTTAGACTTATTGCGTTGCTTCCGTCTTTCTAGTACTCTGTAATATTATTCTGAAAGGATCTTGGCCCGGTCGGAAATTGTAAGTATTTGGATAAATCTTTTACTTACTTAATTACTTATTTAGTCTCTTGAGTTTATTGCTGAGCGTAGCCTCTTTTTTGCATCTCTATTGTAAACGATTTTCAGCTGTTAATCTCTTCTCTTTATCTTGATACTGTCATTCCTTCTTAGGGAACCTTCCGCGGTTTCCTTTCGCCGTCTAAAATGTCTATTTCTTTATTTATTTTCCCTTTGTTTGGTGTACCTTGTGACTTCTACACTTCCACTTCTAAATTTAATATTCTTAAGTGTTATGAATTAACCTTTGCATCCTTATAAACTGATTGTCGTTTTTTTAATTTTTTGTTTGCAATAAATTGCGGTTTTACAGTAGTTTTTGTCAGCTTTTCTCCCGATTGTGCTTTTATATTAGTTTTCTCATGTTTCTGTCCAATATCCTTTACTACAATTCTACATCACATAATCTGTGTTAGTCTAAAATAGTTTCTGGCCCTTTCTTTGCTGGTTCAATAATTCTTTCCCTTCTTGTGGTCCCACAGTGGCCAAACGTGCTTCACTGAAGTCTGTTCTGCCACGCTACTGAAGTCTTCTCGATACATTCATACCAATTCGAGCACGCTCTGTTGCCTTATTCGCGTGTTGCCAATTCATTTTGCAAAAAAAATTTGATTTTTGTTTCTGACAGAAATGGTTTTCGTTTACAAAAGCTTTGTTTTTATAAAAATATTCATATTTTATAAAAATGTTAAAAGTGAATCCACGGTGAACAGCAAAGATGAAGCCCTAAGGCACTTCCGTGATCCTACGCATACCACTTTTTACAGAAATTTGCAAAACTGAACTTAGTACAACTATTATAAGAGAGAAAAAGGCATATCTGAAATACTAGTTTCAAAACGCTAAAATAATTATGGAATCATCTTAAATGCTTGTGTATAAATAAAGATAGCATGTACAAGATGGACGGTCTACCAGAGTTAAATGAAGTTAATCAACATTTTACCAAGTCTCAGTTTGATACAGCGGATTCAAGACTCCTGTATTAATATATAAAAAATTTCATATTTGGAATGCTCTAAACAATATAAAAAATCAGTAAATGTTGATGATGTGTAAGCTTACCTTACTCAACTCTGTACGTTAGATGATTCTCTTTAAAAAGTATGAAAATCATTCCAGTACCCAAGAAAGTGCGACCAAATCAGTGGTTTTTTAGTATTGGGCAAAGCCTTTGAAGAATTATTGAGAAATTATGTCGAACGAATCAATGTTTAACCTGAAGTTAGATTTAGGTTTAGATCTTTTCACAGCTTTATTGCTGCTTTATCCTATGTTGTGGGCGACATCGGATTAAGGCAAAGTAACCACACCTCAATCAAGCATCAAATTTTAATAACTGTCCTTAACGTCTCTAGATATTAAAGGCTCAGTTATTGAATTATTCTTTAGAGTCTTACTCTATGTACTTTTAGAATGTAAATGTCAGCTGTGTGCAGATGATGTACAATGTTACAAATCTTTTTTTCCATCAGAGATATCAAAGGCTCAGCGGATATTTGTACCTATGCAGATTAAGCAAATCTTCAGTTGCGATCAGCTAAACCTTAATGAAGCAAAAACTCAAGCAATTAATTTGAAATCTCAGTATCTGTTTCCCTAGATGGAATGTTCAGTCGATTTGTAAGCCTGCTGATAAAATCTTGAATTGTATACAAATTTTAACATGTGTTTTCCGTACAACACATCACAGCTTTTAAAAAAAAACATTTACAGAGTTAAAGATGATCTTCATTAACAAGGATATATTATACTCAATAGCAACACAAACAGACTGCTTTGTGAGGTGTTTCTTCTTTCCAATCTTAAGTTATATGGATATACATAATTCAGTTGAAGTAAATTTCCTAATTTGATTCAATGTGTTCGTTTATTCAAAAGATTTTTATATTCTTGCAATGTTGCTCAATCTAGTACAATCTTAGTTTGTGCCACCAAGAGAAAAATAAAAATACACCATTGAGCTGTTAAGTGAAAGCTATGAAGATAGCTTCTACGATCTACACTCAAAACTTGACTTTAACTGGAAAGAGTATAATTGAAATGTGTAAACGAATTAATAAACATGGGTCAGAAAAAATCTTATTTGTTCTGTAGACAAATCTAAGACAAATAAAAATATCGAAATAAAAACTTATGAAAAGTAACCAAATTTGTTTTCAGATTGAATAATAGTTTGTATTGACACAGGACGTTTACTATTAACGCCAAACAATGATTTGGGAACGATTGGGAACCTTGGCAACTTTCGATGATTCAAAGTCAGTTTTAGGCATTTTGACGTTTGTGCCGAAGACCTGTTAACTATAGATCTAATAGCACTGCTTGCAGTCAATTGATCTTTTGCAGTAATTAAAAGCATTATGACGGTTGTCAATGTGTTCAGTTGAAAATTATAATAGGAAGGAACGAAGTTAGTACAATCAAAGTTAGTTTATAAAACAATAAATTAAGGATAATATCTGTTGGAATTAAGGTTAAAAGGTTATGATATAAAGAATTAAAAAGTATAAGACTTACCGCAAGTGTCAGTCCTATGAGTAGCTTTAGAATACATAATGCTGCAAGGAACTTCATAACTGTGCTGTTCAAAAACAGAAAAAAAAATAATTTTAACAAAATCTCTTTTAAAAATTTAAGGACTGATATTCAGAAACAGTTTACTTAGCAGTAAACTTGGTTTGCCAAGAGTAACAAGTTAGTAGCAACAGAATATGTTTTTGAATATCAGCTTATGGCCTAATACGGCTTACTATATTTACAACCTAAATTTCAAATATTAATAAGCATATTGGAAAAAATAAAACTGTAGATTATATTTCAATAACATTCAAAGAAAAACCATTTTTGAAGGTTGTTATTATTTAATGGATTGAATACATCAATTTGTTTCAGTCTTTCGGTTGTCTTTGTATATTTTAGTCATTCTACTTTAACTTCATGAATTATTGGAATTTTAGTCCTATGCTTGGAATAATTAACATTCTCTAACCAAGAATAACTTGTACCGTCTATTTTGTAACCACAAAACAGAATCGTTGTTTAATTAATATTTCAAGCTAATTTATATAAATCCCTAACAAAACTTGAAACATTCCACCACCGTAATTAAATTACTGTTTTTACAGCTACACGCAATTACCGTGTGCGGGTATAAAATTATTATTATATTTGACGCATACCTACTTTTTCAATATACAATGTGTCTTCAGACGGATTGAACAAGAGGAAAAACTTTTTTTATTTTTAACTTAACAAAACAAAGTTAACGCCCTTTAATAAGCAAGAAAATTAGAAATTACTAAGATTTTAAACAGCGATTATTTTAAGTTTCACAGCTTCACCAGCTCTATAAGTTTTTTGAAAATTAGTGTTAAAGTTAAAAATAAAAAAGGTTTGCTCTTTGTTCAGTCTACCTAGGGAACACACCGTATAACTCTTGCCGGAAACAAGAATCTGCTTTTACTGATTTTAAAATTTTCAGAAAGTAGAATAGTTTCATAAACTTTAAAATTGACAAGTCAATCTAAAGTTATCCTGAACGCATTTAAAGTTCACTGTTGTACTGCTTTTACATGGAAAACTTTATCGTGGATATCAACTGAATAGCACGTTTCTGCCAAATTGCGCAAGTAGAATTTTTCACGTACAAGTAATGCAGACGGCGCACGTTCAGTAAATAATGTACCCACTTATTTATTTAATAAGATTTTTTTAGGTAACTTGGTTATACGTGAAAATATTGTTACGATTGGAATTATAATTGAAGAACAACAATTAATTTTTAAACTTCTGACTCTTCTACTGTAAGAATTTAAACATTGCACATACGGGTATTTACATGCAAAAGTTGGCCAAAAGTCAAATTATAAACTTTATTGTTGCTGCAAAAAATATATCTCATATGAATCCCGTTGTTGTATTTTGTTTTACAATAAAGACCAGACATTGTAATATCACTCAATATTAAAATTAGTTCCAACTTGATCCAAATCACTGAGTTATTAACTTTAATATAAATCTACCCTCAAAACCGTTAATTTCGATCTACATCATTTTGTTGGTTTTTTTATTTATTCTAGGACCTTCGGGTGTCAAAGTAATGACTCGGCAGCGTTTCTTTGATATAATGCAGGAATCTAATGAAAATGACATTAATGGCAAATTACAATATGCCGAAACTTTTTTGGCAAAATGCAAAAAATATACTTCTGAGAACAAGAAAGAGTTCAAGAATGTGATGTCTGGTTTAAAAACCAAAATTAAGCGTAGATGGGTTTCTTCACATTACATAAAAGAATTATTCTTGAAAAAAAATAAGAGTTGGCTACGAGGCACTCTTAAAATACCGCGGAGTCGACAACAACTAGAACGTCCGAAAAAGAGTTAAGGAATTAAATGAACGAAGCAAAAGGTGTAAGACTGAACATCTTCGCACTAATACAAGCAGTGAGGAGTTAACTTATGCTGTTCAAATGAAGTTAAGAGCTGAGGGAAGAACTTACGCTTTTCAAGTTGTGCAAGACATGACTAAACCTTCTAAACGAGCAACTAAATATAGAAAGGCTTATTCGAGTAACACTCAAACCCTTCGTCGTATTTCTTGACAAATTCTTGTCTTTAATCTTCTAAATTCACGGGTCGTATATCTCCAGAAGTTGTTGACAATATTCAAAGAGAATTTTTCGTTGTCTTGGCTATTGTCAGGTTGCCAATGGTACACAATTTGAACATCTAATCTAGTTGTCTTTTGAATTTTGCATTACCAGTAAATTGGAGATTGTGAAATTCTGATATCGTTTTTCTTCGAAGCTTTTTCATGTGACCTATACCCATAATTACCTTACAGTATGTAGAAAAATGCGCTCTTTTAAATTCCCTAATAAAATATAGGGGTTGCCATTAAAAAAATATCGATGACGTCATATCTCCTACGTGACTCGCCCTGTATAAATACTTTTTGTTTAAAAAATGCGCGTTAAAAATAAAAATCTATGAATTCCAGCGTTTTTTCTAAAAGTTCGTTCCTGAATTTTTAAAGAATTTATGCACTACCTTACAAAAGCACTGTATGTGTCTAATTATCAAAAAAATATGTTTTATTTTTTTAAACATAATAGTCTAGTGGATGAAAGCATTTTAACTAATTTAACAGCAAAAAATAATTTTGGCCAACTTTTCGTTACAAATACCTGTATGTGCATTGTGTAGAATAAAAAAGGACCTATACCATCTTGTAAAATTGATGATCTTTAAAGTTTTTGTAGAAAACTTGGATAAAGACCAAATTTGTATTTGCAGTTGTATAGGTATCTAATTTTCATGATTTGTGACTTATTAAATGAAACTACGATATAGTAAAATCTTGAAATCTTAATTTTCTAAATAAAATACTTGTTCGTAATATTATTATTTGGACAATGTTATATTTTGTTTAATTGACGTCCCATTGTACATTAATAGTTTAGAAAACAGAAGTAATCACTATACGTAAGTTGTTTGATAATAAATCAGCTAAGGCATTTTGCAAAAAATTAATATTTTGATTTTATAACACAATTCCCTTGAACATCCATGCATTTCTTACATCGATTCTGTCATAGCTTTATATTATTTAGAGAATATTCAGAAGTTTTGTCTTCTACAAAAATTTCGAAAGCAGATTTGGAACATGCCCAAATTGTGCAACTCGGTAGAATGTACTACAAAAACAAAACTATTCGACTAACTTTATCTATTCGTTTTTCTCTTTTAGTATTTTTAATGGCATCTGGTTTTCTCTGAAGTGAATCTCCATTCCTAAGTATAAATTCTTAAAATGTTTTGCGTTTTGTTTTAAAGCCTGTAATGTTATTTTAAAATTCGCACTAAATCCGCCCCTGTCTTTCAATTTCGTTCAGGTATTTGTTTTCCTGACACGTAATATTTAGATTATTTCATTCTATAGACGAATGTTTGTTACAATGTTATTCTAAAGGATTGATAACTTTGTGATTTCGACTTCTGGGCTCCGGTAGACGTGCCTTTTGCTATTTTCCAATATAAAATTTCTGGAATCTTAGTCGCGAATGCTGAAGTCACACGGTCTCGATTGAGTCAGGTTTAAGCTGGTAAATCTACGAAGTGGGATTTTTCATTGGTCCGTAAGGCTCTGCATTTCTAAATCTGTTAGGGCGTGCATCTGACTTTCGAACCCAATCCAGTAAGTACACATTGCGCAACAGGAGACGCAGAGAGAATAGGCAGTACGGTAATAGCTGCGTACTCGAATCGACATACGGGGATAATTTTCGGCGTCACCCCTACAAATCCTCAAATGGTTGCAAACCGAATTTAATTGAAGCGATTCTCTTAGTAAAAGAGAGATCGGACTCGAGAAGTTCTATTTCGTCGGGTCTTTGTCGTGTTATTCACGGAGGAAAGCCGGTTTGTTTACCGAAAAGCGGTGCTTGGAAAGCTTTGTTATTGTGGAGGCGTTTTTGCTTCAATTACAGTTACGCTGGTATTTCCCAGGAAATAAAAATTGTAGAGGGTAAAACGCAACAATTTTGGTCCCGTTGGTGCAACGTTAAAGGGTCTGTCGAGAACAGAAACTCCCGCCCCGTAAAGCATCGATCTGTGTGTTACATCTTGGAAGCTCCGTGAACCGAATGGGTTAAGTAAATTTAAAGAGCGTTTGAGACCCAAAGTGGTTTTAGTTATTTTTAAAGTTTGTGTATAAACATTTGGATTTTGTTCTTGTGTTTCTTGGTCAACGTTAATAAAAGTGATTGTTCTTTGGAATCTAAGTTTCCTTGAACATTGGTGGGACCCGGCTAGGACGTGGAATTTTGCACCGGATATCGCTTCGTTAGGGAATCAGAGACCTGCACATATCACCTGGAAGAAAGATTGCCGTTATAGTAAGAAAGACCTGTTTTGTTTTGTTATCTGAGTTTTATTGATTGTTTCATTTGATAAAAGACTAGGAGAACGTGGAATTTGTGAAATATTCCATACGAAAGCCTTGCTTAGGCAAGATTAGTTTCGATTCTCTCATTGAATTATAATATTTACGAGTAATATTTTTAACTAATCTGTAACAGGAACGTTCCCAGGTAATTTTAGCTGGTGTTTGTTAAATTATTGCAACATAATTAATAACTTTTGGCTACTGTTTTTCTTTGTTATTAGACATAAAGTTTATTTGTTGCTAACGTTAAAGCGAGTTTTAATAAAGCTTCCATGAGGTAAGTTACACACAGGGTGAGGTTTCGCAAGAAGCCTATCTTTAGGGTGTCGGATTCACGAGTAGTCTCGTGACCGACCATCAGAACCCTTCGATCTACGACTGCTGGCGCCCATCTATTAGTTTAATAAGAGTTTTGGAAATCGGTGAGCTTCTCTTTGTGAGGCTAGGTAAGTTCATTTGAGAATCCACCCCATCTGCGGCATGAGCTACGGGATTTAACATCTACCATTGGTCTGGACGGGACTTGTGCATACTTTTGAGCATTTTCCCGTTACAAGCCTTTCAGGCTGTTCATTGTCTTCTATGGATTGTCATTCCTGCTCAAAAAGACGGGTAGCACATTAGCCGTCGAATGTGATGGTGCAGAGTCACGGTATGTCTCCAACAAATCTTCGTATTTGCTTAGCTTTGTTGCCTTATTATTGCATGGTACTTAATATTTGAAAACTGATTTGGAAGCGCTTGACGTCGTCTTATTCATTTGATCATTACTTGCTAACTAATTGCACGATCTCTTTAAATAAATATTTACACAATATGTTATTAGACATGTTGCAGTAAACTGGGTTATTGGTGTTGAAGTAATATTGTATTCATTCTTAAAAATTCAATCTAAAACAGGAAATTCTTTTCCTTTAAATAAAAAGATACACAGCCTTGTGTTAATTTAGTGCAACATATTAGAAACTTAAAAATTCAAAATTAAACTTCTTACCGGTCTTTTGTAGGTGAGAACACAAATAGGGCAACAACATGAATGTGATATCTGGGTATGTTAATTTAGTGTACAAAGGAAAACAATATTTTGCAGTTTACTAGTGACTAAATGCCTCTTTATTGATCTAAGTTGGTTAATTATTCAAACCTTCCCCTACCAAACAACCTTAGAAGTGTCTAAACTTCAGTTAATTGAAGGAAACTTGTATAACAATTATGGTTTCTCACATCCTCATTCAACAACATAACGAAAAAAAAATTTTTTTTCGTGCAAGAACAACCAAAACTCTTAAATTGTCCTACCCACTATAATGCTGTAAAAAATAATTTAAAACAGAAAACGTATATTCGCAAAAGAAGAGTAAACGATAAGAACCAGAGATGTTTTTGTTCATCTTACACTGTAACTTTATAAATAATTCAGACGAAGAATGTGGGAAACGCTCGGCAACCTTTAAATTATTTTTTTTGCCGGAGTGCTTGAAACGGTATTATATTTTCTTAAAAGACGATGATTTATATTTTGCAAACACAAAAGAAATTGTTAAGTATGATCTATTACAACATCATGATGGCAATGAGCATTTAAAACAGCGGAAAGATTATTTAACAGGAAAAAAGTTTTGCAAGCAATAGATCTTTGATTATCAATATTTTTCCAATGCGATCTCTATGCGGAATGTTAACTGCCTCCCCAAACTATAAATTTCAAAATAATTTGGTTATTAAACATGTAGTAAATATAAACATGCGCGTTTTCTTGATAAAATTGCTTTACAACAAGCACAATATCACTTTAAGTTTGAGCGAAAATGACTTCGTTTGGAAACTTGGAATAAATGGATGTTTCACTTTAAAAATCTTTGAATGAAAGCAGTTCATAATAAAAAAAATTGTGTGTCGTTTTTAACTTATACTCTTAATAAAGCTAAAAATTTAATTCTTAAATAGCTTTTAATTTTAGAAAGTTTGAGATTTAACAATGAACATAAGACGTTATTATGTTCGATATTCCCAAGTACGCATTCAAACGTTCCTTCAGTTCCTACCCAATTAATAATGATTTCATCTTGAAGAAGCAAACCCATTTACTATATATTTCCCAAATAAATTTACAAAGTAGATATAACATAAAGTATACCTACTTTAGTTCGATGATAGCACCCAATTTTAACACCATCAATATTTAGATTAGATTGCAATTTAGACCCTATCCTAAATAACGTCATCAAGAGGCGCGGGAAATGATGTTATTAAACACTTGACTCGAATGGAAAATTAGATTAACGAATTTAGTCTCTCTCTGGAGCAATGAATAAATTTTATTTTATTTTCTTAAAATAATCTCATTTATTTCAGACGTTTAATAAATTGAAGTGAAGCAAAATATCAATTCTGTAATTAACGATTGTAATAATAAAACAATTCAAGAAACAATCACGAAAGTAATCATACCGACTCAACCAGAAATTCTTTACAGTTAATAATTAATAAAATTAATGATTTCTTTGAAAACGTATATTTCTAAAATAGCGCTGAAATACTTTCATATTTCATTATTACAAAACAGTTTAAATTTATTTAAATTCAATTTAAAAGCAATATTTCACTGCTATCCATTAGTAAATATTTCCGCAGTAATTAAGTTTTGCGAATTCATCTACAATAATAATAATAAAGTATTCTTACCTGTTTGGAAAAACTGAAACACGAAGGAATAGGAAAGCTACTGACTGTTCCAGGAATATTTATTGTTTATATTGCACCGATACCATCAGTGATCATGAAAAAGGCTGGATTCATCAACACGGAAACTTCTGATTGGTACACGTGATTTTCTATACCATCTGACGTTGGTACCATATTTTGAAGGTCATGGACAGATTTTATCAGTAGTTCAGGGTTGATAAACAACCACATGTTTAGAAAATTATGATGAGTTTCCTGCATTAAGCAAAATCTGTTTTAAAAAATCTAATGACAAAAACAATTCAATATTCTTTTACAAAACAAGCAATTTTCTATTATAAAAATGGAACCTTGTATTTTTAATTTCTAGTCTAATCACGTCATTAAAAACTAAAAAATTATATTTTATAAATTGAAAAAAAAAGAGAAGGACTAAATCTTTTATTTTATTAAAGGTGATAAATTACTTTTAAAGCCTTTTTCCAAATTTTAATATTCTTTTAAGAAGTTTTCCAGACAGTTAAATATAATTTCTTAAAGTAATTGCCCTGCGAAAATGGTTCCCATATCTGGAAATCTCGTAGACCATTGATTACGGACGTGGCTGTTTGTGACAAGGTCTCCAAACACATTAATCACTTGAGAATGATTTCGCCCCATTCTTGAAAACGATCCTCACATTTAGCTTCTTGATCAAGTTCCTTCTAGTTTGTACTTTTAATGACCCAATAAAAAAAAATAAAAACAAGATTTAAGTACTGTGTTTATAACAAGCATAATTTTGTTGTGACACCTACGAACTTGTTCTTATTTGTTGCGGTTGTTGGTAAAACTGTCGTGTACGTTATTAAGGACATATTCTACTTCTAATTCTCGAGTTGACTGGATTAAGAAAACTTTTTGTTAGGACGTGATCAAAATCTTTAAATGTTACAGCAGTTATTTGTTTGGAGACTTTTATAATTAAGTTTTCTAAGTACCCCTTATTTCGTTTTAGACCTTAGAGACTAAGCTGTTCGAAATTGAGAAATCAACATGCGAACCTTGTTTTTGTTTTATTTTGTTTTCTGGGTTGTTTTACAGTCATTATGTACCATGTAACACTTTGAAAAGAATCCGCTGTAATTGAACTTGTAGTATCCTTGAGCTTTAAGGTTTCTTACGGAACGAATTATTTATTTGTAACCAACAAAATTTAAAAATATTAACTTTTTATAGAAAAAGGATTCCACTTGTGTGTTTGATTTTAGAAACAATATTGGTATATGCAGACGAGACAATTTTACCTATTTGTTTACTTATTGACATTTTGAAATATTTATCTTACAGCTAGGTACTCAAATGCTACTTAATAATGTTTTTATTTGTAAAACTAGTCCCATTTTCAGACAATTTTCCGTTCTGAAGCTTTAAACTTGTCAGATAAAAACGAATAGCGATTGCTAATACCCAGCTTATTCATCGGAGATGTTTATCGTATATAATATTCCTTCCTTAAATAAAGGAAATTTTATGAATTCTGTTTTACCATGTCTGTAAAGCAGGAGAATTTCTAGGTCAAAGTTTAATGTATTAAAATCTTGTAATATAAGCTTCTTAATTACTTTCAGATTTAACTGTTTTCAAGTTATTTTGATATCTAATTATCTGCTTTCTTAACTAGTTTAAAGCAGAGATGCAAGAGAATATTTGTAAAAAAAATACGTGATTATGTGTTATATTCATTTTTTCAAAAGCGGAAAAAATTTAAATTGCAATTCTGCAAAACCGTTGGGATGCATAAACTAATTCTACACCCCGTGTACCATTTTTTCCACGCCCTTAATAATAAAAACACAAAACAGATAATTTCATAATTAATTAATTAATTAATTAATTAATCAAGACAATATACTATAATGACATCTAGTAGACTTTGAACTTATCTGTTTTGGCATCATTGCTGCAAAACTTTCTCAGACATTCTAAATCATCCTGGTATTAATAAGAGACGTTCTTAGTAATTCACCTTTATAAAAGTAAATTTCCAACTCTATTTCTTAAAAAGCATTGCTTAAAACTAAATTGAACGATATTATTGCACATTGCAAATTATTACTTCTTTATTTTTTAAAATGGAACACTCTGTATCTGTTGTCATGATTTACAAGAAAGTAAGAATCACATTTCAAATATCTCGAATCGGCAATTTTTCAAATGAATACTCCAGTAAAGTCTCGAAACTTTAGTTACCAGCAAGTCCTGTCAAAACTAAAAAAGTTGTAATCGACCATAGAACTGAATAGTTTTCTACATTAAGAAACTCATGTTCGAGTTTGCAATTTAGTGTATCTAGGTTTTCTAGTAAAAAATGCCAATGTTTGTGCAGCGAATCAAGCTTATGTAGATCTCCACTTTTTTTTTACTTACAACACAAGTTTCATCGACAATAAGAATTCTGTTGGCTCATTTCAAAATTCTATTCCAAAGGCTTTTAACAAAGTTTTAAAACAAAACGTAAGAAAATTTTCTACATAGATAGTACATATTTGGCTTGGCCCACAACATACTAAAATACTCGGATTTGAAAATATGTGCGTTCCGAATTCTCAAGGCATCGACGGTATACTGCACCCTTCCTTTCTGAAACTGCTGTGGTAGGCAAACAATTGCTCATATTTAGACGGAAAACGTTTCAAAAGACCAGGAATATGAAAATTAATAATTTTCTGGTAGTGAACTTTGACATTAAAAAACATTATAGGGTAAAAGGACCAATCCTCTACCACCTAAAGCATATTTGAAGTTCAAATTCGTTTAAATTTAAAACGAAATAATATTTATCGATGAAACTTTCTGTATAGTTTATACTTATTTAAATGATATACATACTCAATCGCTAAAAGTCATTAAACGTTTAGTTTTATATGAGAAAATAAATAATTCATTAAAACCGATACTTTGGTCCCGTAATCCGCCGCTATTTACTAGAAATCCGCCGTCAAGGTCCTAGTAGCCGCCCTTTAAAGAAACAAAGCTATAAACGTGATGTATGGTTATTTCTTAAATGATTACATCCGAGTTCTTGGAAGCTTCATTCGGATCACATGCTTGGCAAATTAAATCTGTTTTAGCGATATCTTCGTTACTCGCCACAAGCATAAAATAATTTAACAATTTTATGCCTTTCTTGCATTTACTCATAAACGATTTTTTGAAACGAAAAGAATTTATTAAAAAAAATACATGCAAATACAAAATAAGTAAATAATTAATAAAGAAATAAATTTAATTACTACTTTCTACATAATACTCTTTAAAAGTTAATTTTCACTTAAGTTGGTTGTTTGGACATGTTGACTTCCTAAAATTAGATTTTTTTTGAAGAGAATAATGACCATCAAATAAATAATGGAAAGATTAATAAACGTGGGTGCTAAGCAACAATAATATAAAATCTCAGTATTGTGGAATACCTACTGCACGACAGTGGAAGGCGGCGAGCGGGTGACTAGACGAATCTGTGTATACCGGTACTTTGCCTACCTTATTTTCGACATTTGTTTATTTAAAATCCAGAATTTCTTGTATTTAATATTAAGAAGGACCATTGCTTTAATTTACCAAACAAAAATTTTTACGAAGATGTCCACAAAAATGCGCAAATCTTACCTAGAATGCAACCGTTTCTCGTTAATAAAAACGCACTCAATGGCAGTCGTAGTAAACACAATCGCGTACTGGCAGTAAATAAATGCTAATAATTAACATATAACTTTTGTTTACCGGAATGAATGTAACATAATCCTTAGAACGAAGGTTGGTAGATAACACAAAGCTAAGAATTTCCGTTATTTACGGTGCCATAATTTTTTTATAAAACAATAATTGATTCTTTGGTGGACGGCTGGTCTGGACGTAATTAGGTACGTTTACCCTACAATGGTTTAAAATATTCGCAAACGTATTTCCAAGAATGTTAGGTTTCTACCATTTTTACCCCGAAAAGATGTATATAAAGATGATTATCTGCATACTGATAGTCTGTAGTCAGGGCAACAACATACTAAAATACTCGGGTTTACAACAGTCTGCGTTCTGGATGTTCAGAACATCGATGGTAAACTCCCTTGCTAAAACTGCTGTGGTTAGTGAACATGAAAACATAGATATGCATGTTGTCCAAGACACGATGGGTAATGTTAAAAGAAAGCTGTGGAAAATCGGAAATGAAGGGTTTCTTTCAATATTAAGAATATTGTTAAGAATTATATAATTCTTATTAATCTTATTTTTGTAAAAATCGAAATTCTCATTATTTTAAGCCCATCTATACTGTAGCCAGTAAAATTTACTGGAAAGCAGTAATGCCTACGTCGATCAAGTGCTGAAAGAGGTACTACAGTGATCGGATTATTAGAGTCAACCATGATGACATTGGGAACATTAGGTCAGTTGAAAAACGGCTGTTTCTTTCTCTTTCAAAATAAACTTTATTGCATCTTATTATCAATTCCTCTAAGCCCAGTATCTTACTTTGAAAAATTTTTTATGGCCGCCTTGTGCAGTTTTTAGATGAAAATGGCGTGTTAGTTGAACAACAAGTCGGAGTCAGAAAGGGTTGCTCAACTCAAGACGCCATTTTTACTTATTACGAATAATCAGTCATGAGATGCTTCTTATTAAATACAACCAGTAAGGTATTCGTGGACCAGCTGCTTCATGGATAAGATCTTATTTGTCGAATAGAAAACAGTCTGTGGTAATTACCCAAAATGGGTAAAAAGTAATATCTAAGGCAGTAGATGTTAAGGTATGACTACACATCAAGGGAGTGTAATAGGACCTTTATACATTATTCTATTCATTAATGATTTCATTAGAAAATTACCAAGTTTCTTCTTAACTCTCTCTGCAGATGATATATCTGCTGTAGTATTCTCAACAAATTTTAAGGATCTCTATAAAAGAGGTACAGAATGTGGCTCACAAAGAAAGATTTTAGTTAGTAAGACCTGTTTGACACTATGAAAAATTCTCTGATAAATTTCATAGAAATTACTTTTTAAAAAATTTTTGATCGTTGCAAATGGAGTTTGCATAGAAATTTTTGTAGAAATTTCATTGAGCAAAACATTTTTAGAACATGTTCTAAAATGTACAAATTTTGTGCGAGCAACTGCGCACATCGAAATCAGCTAAGACAAGGTGAACAAAACGTTAAACAAAACAGCTGTATAAAAATGCCTAAAACGCGCATGCTCACGTCAAGAATTTTATAGAAAATTTTGTACAAGTTTCATACAGAGCCGGCTGCAACAATATACCAAAAATTTTGTACAGAAATTTGGCAAAAATTTCTTTCTAAATTTTTATAAAATTCTTCATAGTGTCAAACAGGTCTAAGGCATGCTACTCTTTAGAAGAATTCTTATCTGATAATACAATAAAATAAAACCAGCTGTACTTCTACTTACGTTGTTTTTAATATGTAAATAATAAATAATTGTAAATTTGTTTCATACAGCTGTTAAGTTTATAAATGTATAGTATATTTAAGAATTAATGTTACTGAAAATTTTCGATACGTTGTAGTATATTTGTATGGAAGTAAATAAATTACAGTTACAACTACAATTACTTTATTTTCTGACACTTTTTTAAAAGCAAAATCAAAATAATCGCTTTCCTTATCTACTAATTTTATTTAGTTGTTTATATATACGAGGGTGGTCTGAAAAGTTTCCGACCTCAACGTGAAGATGGCAGTACTCCTAAATAAAAGCTACTGAATTTCGTTGTTCATCTGTTGACAGTTACTTACCAAAATTTTAGCCATTTTGGACGCGCAGTTTTTATGTAACAGTCGTTTGAGTGGGTTGATGTAAGTTTTTTTGTGAAAATGGACAAAATCGAGTATCGAACTGTCATTAAATATTTATTTTTGAAAGGCAATACGCCTTCGCAAATAAAAGATGAGTTGGATTCTGTGTATGGGGACTCTGCACCATCATTTACCACAGTGAAATTTTGGGCTG
Source organism: Ignelater luminosus (assembly GCA_011009095.1). Lineage (NCBI taxonomy): Eukaryota > Metazoa > Arthropoda > Insecta > Coleoptera > Elateridae > Ignelater > Ignelater luminosus. Next base: position 35,971 of record VTPC01001337.1, read on the forward strand.
CTGAATTTAAACGTGGCCGTAAGAGCTTGGGAGACGATGAACGTTCGGGACGTCCAAAAACTGCAACTACCGACGAAAACATCGCC